>JAULKJ010317429.1:0-10636 GCA_032355405.1 Rubia balearica | reverse complement strand
GATAAAAGAAATACCGAAAACAAAGATAACCTTGACTTGTGCTTCATAGCTTTCTCCCCAGAGACAACCCCTTGGACTTTCTTGCATGTGTTTGAAGAGGCTAGGCTATCTACAGATTTTGGGAAATATATTAATTTGAAAGGTTTCCCACATAGGGGTGTCGACTGTGGGGACGTATTTTTATTTCTTCCTAAGTCTTTATAGTCCCTAGGAAGAGCCGGATCCCATGCTAGATTTAGCGCTCAATAAAAAATGTACAATGACTACACCCATCTAACAAAGCCGATAAGCACTGAAATAGTGTAAAAGGCTCAAAGAAGATCGTGACAACAGTAAAAAATAGCCACATATGGACTCTACAGCTCTTGCCATGCTATTGATGTTGTTAAAGATGTATTTGAGCTTAATAGTGATGATTCCTTGAAACTAGTCAAAGACGAATTGGGAAACTCTCAAACATGTGGGATTGGACAAAATTGACAAAACAAACCAAGGAAAATTGGAAAGCCTCGAACAGGCAAGATTTGATGAAGCATGAGGCCTTGTGGGTTGGAATTTAATTTAAATGTAATGGTAAAATTACACATACAGGGGTATGGGAGTTCTGCCAAGCTGCCAAATCAAAGCGAAGCTTCTCTAGACTAACAACTTGATCACCCAAAAAGAAATCAGGAACCACTACCAAGAATCCAGCATCTGCAACTTTGTTCGTAACTTTTCTTCACACAAAAGAAAGTAAAAACCAGTTAACATACTTCCATAATTACTCGTGAGTGGTATTACAAAACTTAGGCCTCAGGACTAGCAACTTGTGAAATGAACATTTCTGGAGCCCTTTCTGAACCCTTTCCAGTCAGAAGTTCCCCGCAACCTAGACAAAGCATTCTATTCTGCTATGTGCATTCTGGCAGAATCTTGATCAGCCAAGCCTTAAGGTATTGCTAGTCTATTGAAAGGAATACAAAACTCTTCAGGTGTGACAACTAATATCAACACAATCATCCCTTTGAAACAAACAACTTTCTCTCCATCCTGGAGAAAACTCTTCAGGTGGGATGGATGAATTACATGATTTCAAGATCACTACTTTATAAGCTTCTTCCAGTCCCAAAAGATGAATAAGGTTACGTCATTTGTGGTTCATAATTAGAAGGAAAAAAATAACAATTAAAATTCACCAAATTCATCTTGGAGTACAATTTAAAGGAAAAAAGGATTGGTGAGGAAATAATGTGATTTCCAAAAACATCAGGTATCAAGAGGATGGCAAGGTTAGATTCATGAGGTCCGGTGAAGTAAGCTTGAAGCCCAGCCTGTGCTAAGCTCTGGTGGGATTGAGAAACAATGCGACCCTAACATGGCTAGTCAACTTCAGTGTAGATGTAATTTGATATGCAATTTATGTTATGCTACCCTAGCCTACCTTGGTGTAAAATAGTCTCAATCAAAAAGTGTATCCTTAGGGGGCTTAGAGTATCGTTCCAATTATCGGATGCCCAATGATATGGGGTCTTCCATAGTTTTTGACACATGTCAGATTTTGAATAGGACCTCAGTGTAACGTAATCAATTAATATTGGTTGATGGTATTTTTTAAAATTTTGATCTTGAATGCTACTGTAAAAAATTACAACTTTGGTTTGACGTGTCAATAAATAAATGGTTTAAACTTTAATGAAAAAGTAGTAAAGTGAGAAAGTTTGGCCAAAATTTAATGATGTGACATACTTACGGTCTCACTTTGAACTTCAAAGAATAGAAGATCTAATTGAAGGGTTCACTTCAAATTTCTGCCACATAAGTTTGATACCTTATATTAACTATTCCATTGGAGATGTATTTTAGTATTGAGAGTCTATCAAGATGATGTGGCCATCAACTTTTACCAATTTGATGATTACACTGGAGATGCTCTTATAAAAAAACTCGGGCCAGTCCACCCCCCAACATGTCGCCTCCCGATTGGCCCTTCGATCAAGACCATGAGAGACCCATTTCAATCCCCTTCTACTTTTCACTCCAGCCATCCTTTCATTCCATACGCGCCTCATTTTTTGTCCTTTTACTGATCCTTCTTCCTCACGTCACTCATTTCTTCTACCTCAACCCGCCATGCTCTCCGACGGACCCCTCTCCGGTGCCCTCGATCCACGGCACAGTTTCTATTTTCTAGATTGTTTTATTTTTTTTTTTTGACGTATTGAATGAATTGTAGCATCCAATTTTGTATTAATGGAGATGAAAGTTTTTAAGTCTGTAATTTCAATAAGGCTATCACTGCTGCAACACAGTTACAGCTATGGTCGGCCGGTGAATAACGAAGACCAAACCCATTATTTTAGTACTCTTTTCGTCATTTAAGACCACAATTAAACCCTAAGAGAACTTAAAAATGGATCCATATAACCCCTGACTTATAAGAACTTTGTTAATTCAAAATTTAGTCTCTCGGTCGGACCCTAATCCCTTGTCTAAAGCTCGCGCCAAGGTCTACAATAAACTAACAAAAAGTCAGACTGGCAGGCTTTTCGCAGTACCCACTTCGACGATCAAATTAGATCAAAGGTTACTGTATAGGATTGGGAACGTGTTTTTGAAGTAAGAAATCAGAAAATAACCCATTTTCTTAGCTTTTTCCTCGATATATGGTATGCTAGGTTTTAACGGGAAAACTCACGTCTTGTCCATCTTTCTTTTGACTTTCTCGGCGTAGGGAGAATCTCGGCCGCTTCCTAACTACTGGGCCTATCCGGCCTAAGTGGACTTCCAGGCCTATATCTTATCAAGTCACCCTAGCCCAGGGCCTAGCTGCGACTCGGCGTAGGGAGCATGGCTAAGTTGAACCGGGACCTGGAAATTCATCGCATTTGGCATTTTTGCGAGGGAAAATGTTTTCTCTTCTCATATTCTGTAAGTTGTAAGTATCAGAATTTGTGGGCCTACATTCTGAGAAGTTCCATCGCCTGTCATAATTACCTTCACACGTCCTCCATCCTAATACTTACTATTTTTGTTTACCCAAAAGTCACTCCTTTTCGTGGAATCATTTAATCATATTGGAATATTTCCTACTTCTGACGCATCCCTTGGACCTGTTGAAGCTTCCAAACCCATGTAGTGAAAACCTCTATTTCACTCTTTCTAGTTGCATTAATTAGAATTTATTGTGTCCTTAATATGTATGTGCACTTCATTTATGCTAGTGGTTGTTTGAGAATATGAAGTGTTTGTGTGATTAAGTGTTGGAGTGTTAGGAAAGTGTACAATTTCTAGTTCTCTAGCATAAAATTCAAGAACACAGAATTAGAATTTCTTGTTTTGAAAATGATGTTACTCTTTCCAGATGAGCATGTTAATGTGGTTTTTTATCATAGTTATCCTAATGTTGCACTAAAAGCTTGAATCTTGAATGTTGATTGTTCTAGATTAAATTTAATAAATGTTTTTTATTGTTAAATAGCTAGGCATTTTGTAGAATGCTTGTAGTTGTTATCAAATTTATGGTTCTTTGTGTATGATGCCATTGATGAAATACCTTTAGGAGTTGTTTGTCTAAATTGATCATTGATGAGGTTTGCAATTAATCATTGATAATTTTTGTGAATTACTATTAAGAACAAATGAATATATATCTTCTAAATGGAAGTGATAGCATCCACCACATGTAATGAATGTAATGGAATGAGTGAATGGTTCTATGATCTATAAGAGTTTTGGAAGCGGGAATCAATTGCCCCCAAGGCTTTCTCATTGTTAATTTTATCATCTTCTAGTAGTTGCATGATTAACCTAATGGAAGGTCATTGTCGTGCCTCCCAACAATAGTATTTATAGGCCCTAATTACGAGTAACTTCTAGAAAGTAGATATTAGCAAGTCAGGGATGTCCAAGAGAAAAAGAGTTTTTGACCGAGTGTTAAACGTAGTTAAAATGTACACGAAGAAGTTACTCTACGTGTGTGGTAACAAAGTGGGGGATTTTGGTTTTTGAAAACACTACGCTTATTTAAAATACTAAATTAACAAAAAATTATAGAGAACGATGTAAATATGATCACACTAGCATGAAAGGCAGAATAAAGTTTATAACGAGTCTTGGGCGTAATTGGTTTACATTTCTAGTCATCCTTTCATCATCGAATAATTATCATATGTTTATGCCTTAATTACATATTGGGGATAACGTATCAACAAATTTGTAGTGAATATATTTCTCACCTCTCCTCGGTTATAGTTAGAGTGGCGATCGACGACACACAATAACCCTTACCCTCGGGTCACCCTAGACGATTGGCATCATATACTTCCCCGATAATAGCAATACACGTGGAGAGTCAATACAAATAACACAATATTCCACAAGCAATAAATATTGGGATAGCACAAGTATATCTTTGAATAACGACAATGATGATCGGCCTACATGCTAATCATTATCAGTGAGCCACATTGATAGTTATTCAAACCCATTCAAATTCATCTTAAATCAAAGAAATTTCATCAATGAATAATCATAATTAGTTGTCACACCCAAATATAACCTAGCATCAACTAACGATAATCACATCGACAAAAAGTCAAAGTCTTCCGGGTTTGACCAAAAACCTAGAAAATAATTAACCCACAATCATCAACTAGTTGATCATCCTAGTCTAAATCATGCATTAACTACAAGATAAAGCACAAAATATACTTGATAATCAAAGCACAAAACAAGAGAAATCAAATCTCACAAATTCATACTAGAAATTAATGCTTACCAATTGCTCCCAAGAGTATATTTAGCCTAGATTAGATAAATTCATAAAAAAATCTACAAGAATTCATGGTAAACGTAGGAGAAAAGATGTAGAATAATTGTGTTTTAAGGGTTTTGGGAGAGAAAATTTGGATAAGAATAAGATGGAATGAAAGAAGAGGGTAAAAACAACTTTAACGGTTCAACCCAGGTCGGTTTCTATGGGCCGCAAGCCATGTCCATGGTCCACAGTGAAGTTGGTAACGGAAGGCCAAAATTTTAGCCATTGTTGTGGGCCGCTAGACAGGTCCGCAGCCCGCAGAGGTGTTTCTGGCCTCTTCTTGTTTCCATCACTACGGGTGAACTGCTAATATGTAGTCGATTTTATATTTTTTTAGAAGATGAATCCAATGGTACAATCCTCAAATGCTAGTTCTTCTTGGATCATTCCCAGAACATGGTTCAAACTCCTGGATCACAATTCATCCACTTCTTTGTCTTCCTTCTTCGACCCTTTTATCTTCTATAACGTTTTGACTCATGGCCTTCCATCTTATACCATTCTTGCGAATGACCTTCACTAAAATATTCCAAAGTTCTTATGAGAATTATACAAATTTAGCTCACAAAAAGGAATCTAGATGATCCCAAGGAGAAAATATCCATTAGACTCAAAAGAGGTTACAAAATGAAAAGGTTAGATACGAAAGCCAAAATTATTATCTAAACCTCTTATGATGTTAACGTACCTTAATCTAGCAATCTTCCAACAAAAATATAACAAAATAGATGTTCAATGCTTCCGAAAATACATGCATTTGACGTCTCTCACTCCCAAGGATGCATAACTAAGTCGAATCAAGAGCGAAGAATTATTTGCGGCATAGACTAAGGAAGAGCTTGAGGAAATGGGATCCAAGGAATATTCAATAATAAAGAACTTGGAGGTACAAGTTGGTCAATCGGCTTCCTCTGTTAGCCACCTTGAAGCGAGACAATCGGGAAAAATTTCCTCTCAACCAAAAGTGAAACTGAATTACCTCTGCAAGCACTCACTAAGAGAAGAATAGAGAAGGTAGCCCCTCCCCCTCCATATCTGGTGACCTTGAGAGTAAATAATTGAAGAGATTCCCGTGATGATGATTTCTTCAAAGTATTCTGACGTTGTGAGGTAAACATTTCTTTTATGCAATTGCACGAACTCCTTTTATGAAATTGCATGAATTCTTTTTTATTTTGATTTCTACGTTCTTGATATATCGCATGATGTGATACACCCTATATTCTACTGGGGAGACTATTTTTGAAAATAGCGAGAATGAAGATTGGTGCGCATAATGGAAAATTAACCCAAGAGTTCAACGAGGAGAAAGTGGGATAGGAAATTTACCAATCTAAAGATCTCCCTAACTCACACACTTCTTGTTATGGAATTAGCATTGTTGATGGATTTAATGAGTTTTATAAAAACCCTGAATCTTTCCACAGTTTAGAATTACTTGAAATTGATGAAAATGTTAATAAGGAGCCTGAGCAAGTTGTAAAATATGTTGAATATTGACTTGCAACAGGCCAAAAAAGGATCGAAGGAGTCAAAACCTCCTTCTTCTCCTCCTCACCCTAAGGTACTCCCTAAAACCGCGGTAAATATGCAAGAGGGGCAAGTATGCTATTTGGCCCCTAAGGTAAGGTTTAAAATGGGATAAATGTGGCAGCCACGACATGAGAGCTAATGAAGGGTGGAATCATGGATGGTGATTCTGGAGACCCTAGAAAGATGTTTATTTAAGCTTAAATGTTGCCAAAAATAATTTGTTACTACGACAACAAATATATATTTTCCTATATCCTATCGTGATTACTTATGTAAAGTTCTTTTAGGTGTATTTTTGTAAGTGGTTTTTTGAAGAACAATTTATGGTTAGAATGATTTTATGCTAGTTTGCATGTTTCAATGCATCTAGGAAGAGGTTCAAATCAAAGGATCCAATGGGCTAAAAATCCAAGAGGAGCCTAGAAATACGGTCTCTGTTAAACTGCACGGTCAGTTAAAGGAACGGAGGAAATACAATTAGTTCCACACTACAAGAAACAGGACATTTTATCTCGGTTTTACAGGACCTTTTACCTTAATTTTTAGCCCCAAGAAAATCAAGGTAAATACTGCTGAATTAAAAGGTATATTTTTCACCTCGGTTTGTAACCAAGATAAAAAAAATATCCTTTACCTCGGTTTTGGGTCGAAATCGGTAGGTTTTGTGTGTAATTTCGGTCCAAAAAAGAATGCTGACATTAGGTGACCATGTCTGCGAGGTTGCAGAAGCCAACTTTGGCATGCATATCTATGGAAGGATAATTTGCGACTTTGCGTATGCCGGTATCGTGTGTAAATTAAAGCAACATTACATGATCAAAGACATTGTACGCTCTTCGGCACCTACCTAGTGTGATTTCAGATGTGGACAACTAATAAATACGACATCATTTTCATGGGCTGACGTCGCAAAAATATCGATGCCAGTTTATGCGACGTCGGTAGGGTGCCGTCTCTTCATTTGTATGTGTGACACCGCGGATAAATCATGGAGAAAATCTGGTCTCGTATAATATTATAATATTTAATATTTGATGACACAAAAAATTATTCTTTGATAGCCATTAAATGTTATTAAATAATCCAAAACCCGTGGAAGAGGTTAAAATTATACAACAATCAATTGTATTTCAAATAATGTAGAAATCAATAACATTTATAAAAACCCACATGACTTGAACATATATTACCAATACATATAAGAATAAATTAAAATACATAAGGTTGATGTGAAATTGAAAGATTTATTATATTGAACCTCCATTGCCTAAGTAGTATGACATTAACACTATTAGAGGAACTAGGGAAATGACAAGTCTGTGCTGCAAGTCTATTGATAATTCTGTTTGTCCTATTACAGCAAATACACATGAAACAAAATTTATGTTAGATTTGGGTTATCCCCAAATGTTGTACAAATAATATAGTCATGTGCATTGGACATTAATCTCAACATAGAAATTTCAGTTCAACCGATGTCGGTAGAGTTTTGGTTCTTGGTTCGTGGTTCGTTTTATGCTAAGCATTTGTGATGTCATTCTGATGGTCCATATTTTGATTTTGGAAAAGTGTTATAAAATACTGCTTGTTATAATTGTGGTCTATTCCGACGCCCTGTTTATGCCAAATAGGAATAACATTCTCCTGTAAATGTAAACAACAAAATGTTATCTCCAATTTTGAATATAACCTTCTCTCACTTTCTCTGAGGGACTTAAGTGCAAAAATGGAAAAAATTCACCGATTGTCCCAAACTCGATTAAGATCGTCCCGAAAAGAAACTGTCAACCACAACTTATATTAACCGAGGGTAATAAAGAAACGGTTCTTATTCCCACTATACTTCGAGAAGTTTTTTCCGAATGACCTTTGTATACTTATGAGTAATCATCTACAATTTACTCTAGACCATGAGCTAGAGCTTTTTAAATTTGATGGACGAAATTGATTACCTTTTTATTTCATAAAAACATAGAAAATAAAATTCCATTTGATTCTACGTGGTAGAAATTATCTTTCTCATGATCCTTATCATAAGGGGATTAATGGAATACTAACAAAAATGACGGACAATTACCCTGGTTAGCGCCTCTCGCTGGCAGTACTCATAATCTCGATATCAAACATTTTTCCTGATGTTTGGGTGCAGAGTTCTGAAGCGTAGCAAACATGACATGAAGTTTGGGTCAAAGTGTAATTTTCAAAAAGTTTTGTCATACTGTTTGATAAGATTATGGTCACATTCCATTGACCAGTGCTTGAATAAATCATAACATCATGCTCAGGACTTGGTGAATTAGATAAGGTATCTCCAATTTTGCATTTCGACTTCTCTCATTTTGTTGGAGGGACGTAAGTGCAAAAATTGAAAAGTAAACTGGCAGTCCCAAAATCAATTCCAATCGTCACTCACTGGACCTTTTCCATCCCCATTCAAACTAATAATCGTGAAATTGATAAAGAAACTGGCATGATCCCACGGAAACTTCCACAATCTTCCGATTAGCCCTTGCACACTTGTAAGTAATCATATACAATTAAATCTAGACCACGTATTATTAGCTCTTTAAAAATTTGATGGACGGATTTTCCTTATCTTTCTAATTCATAAAAAAACCAAGAATGTGTAATTTTGTCCGATTCTATTTGGTGGAATTTATCTTTCTAATTAATAACGCTCATAGTAAGGGTATTAATGGAATGCTAATAAAAATGAGAGAAGAATACCCGGTTCCTTAATGTCTAAGTTGGAACAACATGATTGTGAAAATGTGACCTAATTGAAAATATGTGACCTACAATTTTGCATTTCGTCCTCCCCTACCATCTTGAAGAGACCTAATTGAAAAAATAGAAAAATTCACCGGTTGTGTTGGAATCGATTTCAATCAAACCGAAAATTAATAAAGTTCATGGAAATTTATAAATTTCAAATAGTAGCATCTAATATACTGTTAACAGTGATTAAAGTTAATTATGTTTGTTTCGTTCAAACGCGGGTCCAGTTGCTATGCTAGTTGGCTGAATTGGTGATGCCCAATTTATGTATAGTTGACGTCGGTAATAGGTCAGTCCAATGTCACAAAACACGATTGGCATGCAATGTCGCACCTTGCATTCCATAAACCAGTTTACACATAACATTTTCACTTTTGATTCAGGACTAATGACTAGCAAAGGATTGTACAATCGGCCATTTTCCAGGTCTTTTACCAATTTTCATATATATATATTTACTAACACATCTTCAAACATTATAACAACTAATGTTTTTTCGTTTTCGTACAGTGTTTCACACAATGGAGCAAACTAGAGCTTGTTGTCTTCGAACTTGAACACCATATGATGGTTGTTGATAGCTTACGTTTCCTCTCATTTTCTTCTCTGCGATGGTTGTTGATCGCAAAACCCAATCTTATTGACATGCCACCAGTTTTGGCCACTCTACTTTTTCAAAGTCAAATTTAGTAAACTTTGACCATTAATATAAGTTTTATAACATGTGAGTATTGTTTAATTCATTTTAACATCTATTTTCTAAACATCAATTTGTATGCTTAATTGGTATAGGTAGCTTGAAATATTGATGGTCAAAAATGATCATTGAAGACCGTAAAAAAGTAGAGTGGCAAAAAATATTGGGATGGAGGGAGTATATAATATGAAAAATGTGTTTTTAAAGTTATAAATTAAATATTTAATTTAAAAAATGCAAATATATAAGTTTAAAAATACAATGGAATGTCAATAAGCTTAGGGTGTTCCTATTTCACGCCCTGTATTTTACTTTACACGCTTTGTATATATACAAAATATATTAAATTTAGAATTTAAAATGAAAAATTCAAATGAAATTTTAATTTTTAAAAAAAAACATGAATTAGTGATGGCAGGGCAGCGGTTACCGTTGGCAGCAGATGGTGGCCGACGACGCTCCGGCAGTGATCCGAAAAAAAATCCGGCCAATTTTAGATCAGATTCCAGCAAATTTGCGGCCAAACTTTGACCACAGTCCAGTGAAGTTCCAGCGGGTGATGGTTCTTATCTGTGGTTCTCATATATGGTTCTCATCGATCCAAATGCAAGCCACATGGGAAAAACTCAAATGCGAGCCATAGGATGAGAGCCACAAATACATATTTTCATATGAGAACCTTGCGATGAGAGTCACAAGTACAAATTTTTGGATGAAAACCATGCGATGAGAGCCACAAATACAAATTTTTTGATGAGAACCATTAGTACAAATTTTGGGATGAGAACCATGCGATGAAAGCCACAAGTACAAATTTTTGGATGCGAACC
>JAULKJ010317419.1:0-10636 GCA_032355405.1 Rubia balearica | reverse complement strand
GGAACCTTTTCTCTGGATTTATAGTTCCGCGGACAGTAAGTTCAGCGTGATTAGCGAATGTGGAATAGCCGACGGATGTTTACATACTAATGTTTGGTTGTTTACATTATGCAGAGATTTCCAGTGTGGTGGAGATGGTACCTTTCTCCTGTCTACTGGACGCTATATGGATTAGTTGCTCCACAGTATGGAGATGTAAAAGAGGAGCTTGATACACATGAAACAGTGCAACACTTCATAAGGAGTTACTTCGGATTCAGACATGACTTCTTGTGATATGTTGCTATTATTATCACTGGATTTGTACTGCTTTTTGGGTTCACTTTTGCCTACTCAATCAGACGATTTAACTTCCAGAAAAGGTAAGAACGCTCGTGAAGAAACTCTCCAGAGGAAATAGAAGGCAAGTAATGTAACAATTTTGCTTCCTGGCTAAAGTTTTCCATATCTTGGTACATAATATGACAATTAGTTTCATCTATTGATTGCTTTCGATTGGTAGGATTCGGGCCCATTTCTTTTTGTGTGAATTATACTGAACTAAATTAAAAATAACCGTAATAAAAAATAGTTGTAGTGAAACTTAAAGAAACTAAAATTCATCTGATCAAAATTTAAGTTGAAAAGAATATGACTTTGTAATTAGATCGAAACCGAATTAGAGATGAATGCACGATAAGGGTTCATTTTTCTGCATTCCGAACAAAACTACTTCCATTCTAGAGGGATATTATTTCTTGTTTATTGAGAGTGAGTCTGTGCATGAGGTCACAAAAATGTCAGTTATAAGAGATCACACGTCTCAACAGCTTAGATCAAATGACTTGTCCATAGTTCAGTCCCTAACAGGTTTTAAATGACACGAGAAACACTCCCTTCAGACCCTCTCATCACATCTTATAATGTGATGAGGGATTATGCAATTTGTAGGAAATAATAAAGGAATATGCTAGTCAAATTAAAAAGATTATTTTTAATTTATAGGGAAATATATAAATATAACCATATATAACGGAGAAAGTCTAAATATAACTCTCAGTTAATTTTTAGTATAAATATAACCCTGACTATTGAATGAAAGTGCAAATATAACCCTGTGATGCTATTTCCGGCGTTGACTCACTTTTTCCGGCAATTGACCGACCTGTAAAGACCATATTACCCTCTGACCTAGTTGCCCCCAGAACACCACCACCGTCCGCCGCTGCCTCTGCCGGATTTTGGATTTCCACCACCCTGAGGCCACTCATCCCCATCGTAGCTCATCCCCGTCGTCCTTTCCCCCTACATCTGCTCATCACTGACTCATCCCCCATTGTCGCCAGCTCGTCCCCATCGCCCTTCCTCATTGCCGCCCGCTCGTCCCCGTCGCCGTTAGGTTTCCGCTCCATCCTCAAATCTGCTCCTCGCCGCCTCCCTTAATCCGACTCCGATGCCACCCCGCCACCCTGCAAATCTGCTTCTTGCCGCCCGCAAAACCCTAATCCGACGCTGGGTGACGTGACGATAGTCGGATTAAGGTGGGAATGGACGACGGGCGACGAGGTGGCGCTCGGTGGCTCTGAACGAAGAAGAAGACCAGCTAGGGGTAAATTGGACTTTCCACCAAAATCCGGCGTCCAATTGCATGAAAAGGTTATATTTGTACTTTATCTCATTATTTAGGGTTATATTCGTACTTTCGAACATTGCAGAGTTATATCTGCACTTTCGTCAATTATGTAGAGTTATATATGCCCTTGACTCTAATATATAAGAGTTAAAATGGGTCATGGGCCAGCATAGTCCTTCATTCTCTTGCACGCTGTAACGATCCAGAGGCCCAAATATCACAAAAGAAAATATTACTAATATTGCAGCTTTTGTAAGCTGAGATTTACAAAGGGAAATGAGGAAGAACAATGATTTCGGGGAGAGGAAATTCAAGCCAAAAAAGTTGGATACAAATTATGATTAAAAAACGTGATCATGAATTCCCCCTAACTCTCTCTTAGAGCATACACAAACAACACTCAGCAAAACTCACTGAAACTCCAACCTTTTCAATTTTTAAATAATATAATCACTATTTTTCCTCAATTAGACTCACTAAAACTCTCCTCTTCAATTTAACTCCACAATCATAACTCAATTCCACATCAACATTATCCCCACATCATTTTCTTTTTCTTTCACACATTTTTATATTTCTACAATCTAATATTTACTAAACCATATCTATTTTGAATATGATGTATGTATGTTTATTTATATATAAATTATATCCAACAAAATATAAATTTTCTCGTAAGATTGAATGAGAGGAAAATAGAACTTGGAAAAGATGTAAGAAATGTATCAATGTTGGTATCTATTTATAGAGAAATTTTTTCAAAGAATTTTGGTATCATTTTTAAATTTATTTTTAAAAGATAATTGTGTTTTACCCATTTAAATATATTAGAGCAAAAAATACAAATTAGGAAAATACGTGGCACAATATTAATGGCTTAAATATACAATTTATCTCATTAAAATCTCTCACTGTATTAACAAATTCAAAAACATCTATTCAAAAACATCTCTTACTGGTCTAAGACTGATTAGTTTGTAAAGCTATCTTGGAAATTATTGTTGAACCTTATCATCACCTTCATATATTGTATTCCAATTGTTAAATCCATAGTGGTACTAATAAAATTTCATCTTCCCACTACAAGAGAACACACCTATTACCTCGGTTTTACGGGAGTTTTTACCTCGATTTTTAGCTATGAAAAACTGAGGTAAATGTAGTTGAAGTAAAAAGTATATTTTTTACCTCAGTTTCCTACCAACATTGATAGATTTTACAACCAACGCCGGTCAATGGCAGTCGGCCGACAATGATGGATCAGACCTGCGACATCGAATCGACATTGGCATATCCATGAAAGCGATGTCAACCATAGCATGAAGGCATACGATGGGTTAGGAAAAGTTGCGACATCGTCTTAGTCGATGTCGTTCTAATAAAAAGCAATGTAGCAGATCAAACAGCAACATCGGGCACTGACCGGCATCGCAAAAAAAACTGGTTCGTGCGAAGTTGGTCTAGTGTCGTTTTGGCTATGAAATAGTGCGACTTCGCGGATGAATCGGTTAGGCATCGTTTCTCGTACAGTTTTAAAATATTTAATATTTGATGACACAACAAATCGTTGATCGATAGAAATCACATTTTATTTAAAAATCGACATTGCAAATATATTAAAATATAAAATATTACTGTGAATAACTCTCGTTATCCTATTACAGCATATACACATGTAACAATGGATGTACAAATAATAAAACCGAGAGCGTACGACATAAATCTTAATATGGAATGCATGAAAGCGATGTCGCAAGGTGAAATGACCGAAGTTGCAATGTCCGAATAACGAGCGACGCCGCATATTCATATGTGTTCCAGTCAGTTCCTGCCAAATGCGGCTTCGGTAACCATTCGATCATGTGTCATACTTGATGATGCACTAACCGATGTTGCACATTCAACCTGTGTTCATACTAAAATTTGATTGTTTTCCAAAATCAACCCTAATATTAGCCTTTTTCTCACTCTTTTAAAACATGGCATAATATTGGGAATAGCATGTAATGTAGCAACATACTTAATAAAATATTCAATCATTGTTCAATGGGAAAAGGAACATGTAGAAGTTATGTTCATAAAATTGCTAAATGAACATGGAATAGAGGGAAAACTGCCTCAAACAATTTGAACCCGGAGATGCTCCATCCTAGGTTACTTATTGATGTTTGAGAGAAGAGAGTAGATTGGGATCTTGAGTAGTTGAAATGTTGTGAATGGAGAGGAAGGTATGAGTTGGGGTAGTAGGAAGTCATGTGTTGGAAAGGAGAAATTAATGGCTCTTGTTGCTGAATATGATATAAAAGAGATGGGTTTGGGAGGGGGGATTTGTTCAAAATTTTGGCTAAAAATTTCATTTCCCGCTAGAAATTTCATTTCAACCGACGTCGGTTTAGTTTCGGTCAATGGTTCGGTAAAGTGAACCTTATGCGATGTTATTTATATGGGCCAAAGTGCAATTTTCAAAATTTATCATACAAAACTTGTTGTTAGGATTGCAGGCCCTTCCGAAGACCTGTTCATGCTAAATAGGAACAAAATACTCTTGTACGGGTGAATAACAAATTGTTATCTCCAATTTTGGATTTAGACTTCTCCTAATTCATTGTAAGGACTTGAGTGCAAAAATGAAAAAAAATACACCGGTAGTACCAAACTCAATTACAATATTCCCGAAAATAACCTTAGTCACCCACAGGTTATACATGACGTCACTATTATAGATACTGGTGTTATGATCCTCAGATAGACTTTGAGCAGATTTTCCCAAATGACCCTTGTATATATACTTATGAGTAATCATCTACAATATACTGTAGACCATGTGCTAGCACTTTCTTAGAAAATATGGACGGAATTTCATTAGATTTTTATTTCATAAAGAACATGGAAAATGAAATTTTATTTGATTCTATTCGGGGGAAATTATCATTATCATTCTCATAACGCTGATAGTAAAGATTTGAACACAAAGCTAAGGAAAATGACAGACGATTACCCCGGTTCGCACCTCCGTTGGATAGTACGCATATTCTCCGTTCGGACAGTACGCATATTCTCCAGTTTGCGCCTCTGTGTAACGAGCATTCGAGGAAGTTGGGGGTCATAGCATAATTTTCTTAAAGTTTCATCATACACTGTCTGAGGAGATTATGGTCCTGTTCCATTGACCAGAGCATGACAAAATTTGAAAATCGTTTTTGTGATTTGGTGAATTAGGTAAGGGTATCTCCGGTTTTGCATTACGACTTCTCTCACTTTGTTGGAGGGACGTATTTGGAAAAATTGAAAAGTAAAACGACAGCCAAATTGGATTTCAATCTTCTTTCATGGGACCTTTGCTAATTAATGGTCCCTGATAGTGATAATCAAATTGGCATGATCCCACGGAGACTTCCACAAAATCTTCCGATTAGCCTTATCATACTAGTTAGAAATCATATACTATATTATTAACTCTAGGCCCTGTATTAGAACTTTAGTGAAATTGATGGTTGAATTTTTCTTATCTTCAAAATTTAAAAACACCTAGAATGTGCAATTTAGTCTGATTTTGGTGAGGTGGAAATTATCTTCCAAATGAACAACGTTCACAATTACGGTATTAATGGAATACTAATAAAAACTAGGGAAGAATACCCACAGGACCTTGATGCATAAGTCTTAACAACATGATTATGACAATGAGATTTAGATTATTGGCTATATCCAATTTTGCATTTTCCTCCCCCACCATCTTCAAGGGACCTAATTGCAAAAATAGAAAAGTTCATCGGTTGTGTTGAAATAGATTTTGATCGAACCGGACGTTAATGAAGTTCGTTGACATTGAAAATATCAATTACTAATGTCTAATTAACTGTTTACCATTTTTAACGTCATTTATATGCGCTTTTGTCAGTTGTGGGCCCAGTTGATATGCTTTTGGGTTGAATTATTGTGGCCCAATATATACATGATCGACGTCGGTAGTATGTCGGTCAAATTTAACAAAAAATGACTTACATTCGACGTCAGTTAACTCGGTCTAACAAAGGCCCATTCGATACTTTAGTGGGCTGAAATGGTTAGGCCTACAATTGCACAAGTTAACGTTGCCAAACCGTCAGTAATGTATCGATCTTATTGACTTGCATGCGACGTCGCTTTGGTGGCGGAATACTCAAAACTCGTAATGACTATATATATGGAGCCCACCTCATACATTACTTTAAACATTCAACTTTCCCTCGATTTACAACAGTCCTCCTGCCAATCTTCTCAAAGGTATGGTTTCAACATTTGGTTATTTTACTTTTGTTTTTAAATTTACTTTTGAAATTGTTATATACATGGTGTGTGAATGTGTTATTGCTTCATGTAATATGTGTCTATAGGTTAGGGTTCATCGATAAGGTTTTGGGGTGTTAGAATGTCGGTTTAGGTGCTCTCTGTTTGCCTGTTTGCTCCTGTTGTTAGAGTCCCCCCGTTTCATGAAGCCTATCCATTGTTCCTACTTCGGTTTGAGCGACCAGTGTACAACGTCGCTTGTTCATAATTTCAGTAGTTCAACTCGCATATGACGTCGTACACATGTCGACTAACCATTCGCTTTTACCGAATCCTACGCGACACCGCTGACTCATATTTCTGCAGTTGATCTAGAATTTGACGTGGCATACTTATCGGTTAACCATTCGATTAAACTGAACCATGTGCGACTTTGCTTTGAAATGTTGCATTCATATATTAATTGATTAACAAATTATGTTAATTGAATTGTAATGAATCATTAAAATATGAATTTCAGAAATCATGTCTAGCAGTGCCGGTTCGCGCCGCGTCCCCATTGTGGTGAGCGATTTAATTTTTATATTTAAATTGCATTTCTTAGCTAGCTTGTATTACCAATATTCAAATTAATTTATAATGTTTCCTTGATTAAAAAATTCGTAGAGATTTGGATGATGAATGTCCGCGAGCTACATTTGGCAACATCGCTCCTCATTTCATCCACACCCTGACGCAGACGAATTTCGGGGAAGTTTCCATCCTGGTAAGTAATCCCTGTCACGTATTAATTTTATTTAGAAAAATATTTTTCTATACTTTACTTTCATACTAACTGAACAAGATTTTTTATTTAAGATTTAGTACGTCCCTAGCCAGATTGTGGAGCTCCTACCGCCGTTGAAGTTGCTTGTTGTGGTAAGGTGCAATGGAAGGGAGTACCACATACATTACTCGGGGAACAGGATGTTGAAGAGCCTAATGCCGAAGGGTTGGGAGCAGCTTCTGGTTGTCGTGCGACTCAGCAAAGGGGACACACTCTACTTCAAACTGATCAATCATTCCGGCCTTGTAGTTTTTAATGTCGAACTTCTTCCATATTGATGTATCGTATTTGGAACAAGATTATTATTTATGTATTTTGATTTTTTATATTTAATTTATTATTTTCGTGTTAGCAATGTTATTTTGATGTTATTCAATGCTTATTATTTAGCCTAACATACACACAAAGTTTGAAAAGAAGTATCAGTAACAAAACTAAAAAAATAATTATGGGGTATTGTGGCAATCAGTCTTGAACTAGAAAATAAGTGTTATGAATTTTTTTCAAGCAATGTTGAAATGTTGACCGGCTGCTTGGTTGGCCAAAACTGTTAGGCCCTCCAAAGTTCGTGACGTCGCTTAGTAGTAGACAACATGTCTCCTGAAACAACTTTGGTGTGACGTCGCATATATTGAAGCGGATAAAACTATGGTTCAAAACGATGTCGTTTTGAAACGGTTATAAATAGGGGAACCTTAAAAATCTGTTCAACCATCTATTCACAGATTTCCCTCGAATTCCAACAGTCTCTTGCTTCCTCCTCATCTTCTCTACTCAGAAAAAAGTTTGTTCTTTCCTATCTCCTAACACCTAACTTTTTGAATTCTTACTTTACAATGTCAGATACGTGGTCTGTAAATGGGTTTTGATTTTTTGGCTATCTAGTGTTGTCTCTGATTTTTGAGATTGTGAACATTTCTTAAGTTCAAAGTTAGGTGCAATGTTTTGGTTTGTTGCAAAATATTTTTTGTTTAATATGATGTTGATTATACTTTATTTTTCAGGTTAAATGCATTTCTTCCCGTGGCAACCTCTGATATATGCGACGTCGCTAATATGTTTGCCACAATGACGACGCATTATGACATCTAATTCTACAATTGTTATACATATGCGGCTTCGATTTCATTTCAGTCATGTCTTCGGCTTAACTGACCACTATGTGAAGTCGCATGTACATGTTGATCATCCCTCTGGTTTAAGCCGACAGGCACCTATGATGTCATTGCCGATGTCGCACCTTACATTTAATAGGGCTGTTTGCACTTAACATTTTCCCTTTCCATACAGGACTGATGGCTGGCGAAGGATCGTCTAATCCACCCTTTTTCAGGTCTTTCACCAACATGCATATATATTTACTAGCTAACACATCTTAACACTTTATATGTAACAAGTAATTTCTTTTTGGTTTTCATACATTTGACCGCACAACGTTAGAACCCAGAGTCTATTTTGTTCAACATCGACCATCATACGATGACCCTTGATAGCCCACATTTCCACTTCACTCTCAAGTAGCAGAACTTTGGGAAAACCCTACTTTGGTAAATCTTTTTAAATATATTTTATTTGTTGATAATTGTATACACACACACACACACATATATATACATGCATATTTGATGTTCACCATTATGCATGCGTTAGCCGATGCATTTAACATATTTATTGTCATCTTTTGTTTGGTTGATTGCTTGCTTTAGCTAGGTTTGCACGAGAAAGGGTTTAGACGAGCACTTTTGGTTTTTTTTTGTGTGTAAAATCCCACATTTTGTAGACTTAATTGAGACAAATAGACACTTTCTATTCACGGGCGCCTAGATCTCTCTTTGATCTCATTAGTAGGTTACCTATGAGTTTTTTTCATTTTTTTGGTGGAAGGCCATCCGCGAGAGTGGTAGTAGATATTTGAAGGCCATTCGCAAGAATGGTAGAATATATTGAATGCCATTTGCAAGGATGGTAGTAGATCGAAGGCCATGAACTCCAAATCATAGTAGTAGAAGGAATTGAGACCAAGAAACGGGGAGTCAAAGTTCAAGAAGGCCAAAGAAAAAAATAGAGGGATCGTTGTTCGAGGTTGCACGGAGTTCCTGGAAAATCTGAGAAGAATCAGCACTTGAGGTGTCACCAATGGATTTTTCTTCTCGAGCGCAAATAAAATCGACTACAAGAACTCCCAAATTGAACCAACGGTTAACCCGTAGCGAAGCGAATAAGTTAGCTATGTGAACCATCCACGACCATCGTGGACCGCACATGCTTGGCACGGACCAGGTGTCGCATATAAGGACTATGCTAAAATTTGGCACGAGTTTCCCCTCTTTTTACTCAAAAAATGGCTAAGTATAGGGACAGGGAGTTCAATTTTACACGTCCCACGCTGTTTCAAGTCACAAATGCCAAGACCAGCCCACAGTGTGAGATGAATGACATGGAGCGTTCTAAGGTACTGAGCAAGACACGGTTCTAGCTGTGTGAAGCTGCACATGGCACAGATTTGAAACAAGAAAATGAGGAACTGGCCGGCAGCCCATGCCGGGTGCCCCTAGCACATCCGACACGTCTCGTGCCAGGACACTCGCCCCGCTCTGGCACTAGCCTTGGAGGCTGCTAGCATTTTGCTCCACTTTTTGGGTCTATTGTCACACCCAATTCCCCACTACTAACTTTTTCCCCCATCTTTTTATCTTTCTTTTACCCAAAAGTGTTGAATCCAATGAAATACTTGGGTTCAATGCTTAGGGAGTAGGGATCTAGCTTGGGGACTATATTTGTATTCATCTGTTGAAGTTTATTTAGTGATATTTATAGATCTACTTATTTCTATGTGTTTTGTGGTTATTATATTGGCTTCTTCTTAATATTTTTATGAATTGCATAAAAGTCACATTTAATTGGCACCCAATCGAGTCTAATTTCATGTTGGTGCACTATTGCTACTCCCTGATTAAGGATACCTTGATGCGTTTGGGGTGTGAAAGTCTGGAATTGGGCATGTGCATGAAGGTTACCGTTGTTAATAGTCACGATCGACCATGCATCTAGTTAGTCGACCAAAGAGATCTGAAGGGTTGTGGGTAGAGATAGAATAGGTAGCAACCTAGGATTATTTTGTTGATCCTAGAAGCCATCGTTAAGATGGCTACTTCCTTTGCCTTTGTAGGCCTAGGGGTGGTTCGTTCGTGGTGTTCCGCCCGGGACTTAATCGCACAGGGGAGAAAAAGACCTGCGCAATGTGCCATAGCCATTGTTGCACTTCCCTAGTTGTGGAGGAGAAGTTGGTGGAAGATTTTATACGCGTACCTCTATGTGACAGATAGGGGAAGTTTTGACTATTGTTTGCACCATGTGACAAAAACACTAGAATAGGTTTAAGTTCTTGTATGCGATGAAATTGATGATCGAAATAACATCAACCATGTTACGTAAATATTCCCGAGTGCTTATTATTATAGTTTATTCTGTTGATTACATGCTTGTAGTTTATAGTTGAACTCCCCCCCCCATGGTTATTTTCACAACACTCTTTATTCCTAACACATTATCGGATTGACGACCTGACCACGGTTGTGTTTAGTAGATTACTAGATTCCTGACATCTTTGTGGAAGACTCCAGTATTTACCGCTACGTACTATTCTTGGTAGTATAGTAGTAGGAACGGGATCAACATATAAATTTTTAGTGCCAAGTGCATATATAACCCTATATAATTGACGAAAGTGCAGATATAACCCTACGATAATTGAAAGTGCAAATATAACCCTAGATAATGAGATAAAGTGCAAATATAACCTTTTCAGGCAATTGAATGCCGGATTTTAGTGAAAAGTCCAATCTACCCCTACTGGTTTTTGTTAAAAAATAAATGAAAAACTCCCAATTTTAGCTACAGTAAATGGGAGGCAGCACAGTAAAACTCCT
>JAULKJ010317418.1:0-19409 GCA_032355405.1 Rubia balearica | reverse complement strand
AAGCGTCTTTCTTTTAGTGATAATTTGAAACCCGCACCACACATACTTAATTTAGTTCATTGTGATCTTTCGGGACCCTCACCTATTGTCTCTCCCGCCGGGTATCTTTATTATATCATTTTTATTGATGATCATTCTCAGTGTACTTGGTTTTATCCTCTGCGACGTAAGATTTTGTGGAGGCTTATGCGCAATTTGAATATTTTGTTGAGAATCAGTTTTCTACCACCATTAAAGTTTTTTGAGTGATGGTGGAACCAAATTTTTGAATCATTGCATGCGGACTCATTTTGCGACTAAGGGCATTCATCATCAGCTTTCATGTCCTTACACTCTAAAGCAAAATGGTCGTGCTGAGAGGAAGCATCGTCATATTACAAAGACTGGTTTATCGATGCTTTATCACTCTGGTCTTCATCATTCATTTTGGTGTGATATCTTTTCCACATCAGTCTACATCATTAACAGACTGCATACTCCGATTTTATCTTGTCAGTCTCCTATCTCCATTATTTTTGGCACTACGCCAGACTACTCCGATTTTCATCCTTTTGGTTGCCATGTTTTCTCTTCTTTGAGGCCTTATGTTGCGCATAAACTGGCCTCTCGGAGTATGTCGTGTATATTTTTGGGATGCAGCTCACAGTACAAAGGGTTATCGATTTCTTGATCCTCTCACAAAGGAGTACATCACTCGCCATGCTCGATTTGATGAGTCATTTTTTCCGTCTTTACGTACTGGTACTATTACAAATTCATCTTCCCTGGATTTTTCAGCTTTATAGAGCCTTTGTCGGTTCCATCAGAGGTGTTTGAGCCATCTTCCTCTTCGGATTCACCCATTATTTTGGAGAATTTAAATTTTCAAATTTCACCGGGAGCTCAGGGTTCTTCAGAAAATTGTGTATGTTTTCCACAGAGTGATCGGCAGCTCGATCGACAGCAACTGCAGCCGCCACAATTGCCACCGCAGCCACCGCCGATGTCAGCACCACCGACCACTCAGCCCACGAGTGAGCTCCACACGCCGATGTCACCAGTCGCGTCTCGACCTCACGGGCAGTTAGCAGCTCCGGTCAGCCCCGCCTCCTCTGTCCGGTCTCCATCTTCACCAGTTTTCATCGCTGAATCAGCCTCGGGTTCCGCACCGATGGTTTCGGTACCTTCTTCTTGGCATTCGATGGCTATTCTCTTTTGCATTGGTTATTTACGGTTCAAGGATTTTTCTAACTATGACAATTCTGGTTTACTGAGTGTTTTATTTGCAAAGACCAAGCCTCGTAGTCGCCATTCTGCAATCAAGGATCTAGAATTGGTTGCTGCTATGTGCGCTCAGCAGACGTGGGAACTGGTTCTTCGCCCTCCTCATGTTAATGTTGGTTCCAAATGGGTCTATCGTTTAAAGTACAAATCTGATGGCTCCCGTGATCGGCACAAGGTCAGGTTAGTTGCTCAAGGTTTTTCTCAATTGCATGGTTTTGATTATGATCATACATTTAGTCCAGTTGTGAAGGCTTCTACTGTTCGTACTGTTTTATCTCTTGGTGTCACTCGTAATTGGCCTTTACGATAGCTTGATGTCAAGAATGCCTTTTTAAATGGTGTTATTGATTCCCCGGTTTACATGGAGCTGCCTGCTATTTACAAAGATCCTACACGTTTTGTTTATGTCTGTTGTTAACGCAAGGCCATTTATAGTTTGAAAAAAGCTCCCCGCGCTTGGTTTCAACGATTCAGTTCTTTTTTTTTATTGACCTGGGTTTTGTATGCAGTTCTGCAGATACCTCCTTAGTTGTGTTTTCTCAAGGTGCCTCTCTCCTTTATTTTTTGGTTTTTGTTGATGACATTATTCTCACCGGAAATTATGGTAAACTCATCAAGAAGTTTATTGCTCGTGTTCATGAGGAGTTTAAAATCACTGATCTTAGCATTTTACAGTATTTCTTGGGTTTAGAGGTTGTTCGCAATTTCGATGGCTTATTCCTTGGCCAAGCCAGATATGCCAATGAAATTTTATTGTGTGTCGGTGGCTATCCCTTTTGTAGCCTTCTCGCAGCTTTCCAGTTCTTCCGGTAAGCCATTTGAAAATCTCACTCTTTATCGCTCTTTGTTTGGTGCACTATAGTATTTGTCCATTATGCGTCCAGACATTTCTTATGCTGTGAACACGGTCAGTCAGTATATGGAGTCTCCTACTGATGACCATTACCAAGCTGTTACTCGGATTCTGCGTTATGTCTGAGGTACAATGCATTATGAACTTCAATTTAGCAAGAATTCTTCCGCTTTGCCCGTTTTGGATTATTCTGATGCTGATTGGACTCGTTGTATTGAGACTCGTAGGTCTACTTATGATTATACCATTTTTCTTGGTGGCAACCTGGTTTCATGGAGCGATAAGAAGCAACCTACGGTCTCTCGTTCTAGTTCAAAATCAGAATACTAGGCTATGGCTAATATTGCCGCAGAACTAGCTTGGTTGATGAATTTACTTCGAGATTTGCTCATCATTGCACGTGCCCCACCTGTTTTCTAGTGTGACAATAACGGTGCTCTCTTTCTTGCTCAGAATCCAGTTTCGCATAAGAGAGCCAAACACATTGATATTGATTATCATTTTGTGCGTGAGATGGTGTCTTCTGGAAAGCTCAAGGTTGCTCGTGTTTCTACAAACTTGCAGCTTGCAGACATCTCTACAAAGAGGTTAACTCGTCCTCATTTTGAGTTCTTACGTTCCAAGTTTTGTGTTGCAACCAGTCCTATGTTTCGCTTGAGGGGTGGGGGGGGAGGGGTTAATATAGATATAATTGATTTAGAATCAGAATAAGAAAGGAATACCCTTTCTAATTGATTTTGTATATACTCGTATGTTGTTTCATATTTTGTCCTACTTTATATACCTTCTGTACTCAATATATATATATGTGAATATATATAGCCACACTTATTTGTGAGTTTTACGTTCTATCAGGCTATAATTATTTATCTATTATGATACATTTTAGAAGTCTTCAAAGTTATAGAAATGTCGTTACAATAAATAAAAACAAATTTCAAATCGCCCCATTATGTACATCAATTATAAGATGACACTATATAATCCTTAGTCAGTTTAAAATAAGACTTTGTGTATGCTATATGTTACTAGTCAATATAAACTTTAAAAAAATGATGTTTAAAATAGATGGACACAACGTCGCACAATTATACTAAACTAATATACTAAACAGAAAATTGGTACGACGGAAAGAAAAGGGTGGAAGTGAAATTTGGCAAGTTGAATTATTTTAAATCTCACATAAATAATAACAAAATTTGTTCACAAGAGCATGCCATGCTATTCCCAAATCCATATACTACATATTTATGTTTACCATAAAAGCTTATTGCTTTTTGAATAAAATCCATAAGTTTACATTTCCAACATCCAACGTTTAAAACATGTAAAGGAAGAACCAAACAGCAGTAACCTCAATGCTTAATCGATATGAATAATATTATTTCCAAACCCTCCAACTTGAGATGTTGACGGAGCATCGACGTACGCGTCAAATTTTGGAATCTCAACTACCACAACGTAACCATTGCTTAGTGCCAATGCAAATTGTCCTTGTTTTCTTGGATGAGTTGCAATCACCAGTGGATGCACATTCCCACCACTGCATATACAATGCATTTATTTATGTTCTTCATATAAACAACTACTTTAGCAAATGTAAATTACCAAAACGCTCATTGTTTAGTGCACATATTACATATACCTCTCGGTATTGGGAAAGTGAACATATACTCCTCGGTATTTAAAGTGCGCATATACCCCTGCTCCTCGTATAGTACACATATATCACTTAATTTTTCAAACGAGGTATCCGGCTATAGGGATATATGTGCATTTTCGAAAACAGGGAGTGGTATATATGCACTTTCAGAAAACTAGAGGGGATATAAGCGCACTTAACAAAAAAATTCGGGGGCAGAAATGCATTTATCCGAATAAAATTTCATTATTTTTTCTAAGTTTATCACGGTGTGCGTACCTTCGACGTGGGTACAAGTAGGTCGAACGATTTAACTTCATTTGAGGAACCAGATTTGGAACACTTAGTACCATTACAGAACCGTCTTTCGTAACAATATATACATATTGTTTGTTCCTTCCAAAAGTTCCAGAAATGATTTGAGAATGTTGGTTTCCTGTAGCCCCGTACTGAATCATGAAGGAATATTAATAATATGTCATTATACGATCATAATATAAATAATATGATTTTTTTATCTAACATTTATGTGTGCATAAGCATAAAATAAAAATTCTTAACCTGAGCCATGCGTCGTAAAGTTGTTGTGTCGTAGATTGACGCTTGTGTTTCATGAATGATGACAAACATCCTTTCATCTGAATGCAACTGGACTATCATCTCCGAGTTGTTTGATGGAACCCAACCGTCAATATAATTGATTTTTGTTCTTTCCTTCGGTCTCCAATTGTTGGAAGAATCCCATGAAATAATCTACAGAAAATCAATATTGATAAATAATTATATATGTTGCTGTTTGGTTAATTATAATATGTAAATATCCACTTTTACATACCTCACCATCTGCAGTTGAGGAGATGAGTAATCCGAGGTTACCAGAGAAGTCCAAACCAGTAATTCTACTTTTGTGCCCGATAAGGCTCGTAATACGCTAAAAATACAAACATAAACTAACTTCATTATTTAGTGTATATATTATGTATAGTTTGAAAAAACATGTAACTCTTAAGCATACCTGGCATTTTGAGACATTGAAAATTAGTATAGTAAAATCATCCAAACCAATGAAATACATGTCTTTGTCTCGAGGATTGTAAGCAATACATGTTGCTGATTGTGGAGGCTTTGTACAAGTTAAAATTCTCTGCATATAAATAAATAAATAAAACAAGTAAACAGTAAAATGAATTTACTGTCATAAAGTACGTAGTTACCTCGAATGTTATCATGCTGAACAAAGAAACCGGCCCTCCAGAAGCCGAGACAATAAAGGAATCATTTTTGGATATGGAAAAGCAATGAAATGATCTCTGAAGTTCATCTTGGCCTCCATTATTGCTCACATCGTTCATCATTGTTATATCCACTCCATTCTTTGGATGGACTAGTTTTGGGAACTCATTTCTTTTATTCTATTCATTGAATAAATATTCCCAGGTCATTAATTATATCATGTATGTTTATGTTACTAAATTATTTTCAATCTTTTTTACATGTAGGTTTGAGGAGTTTTACTTGTGATTTTTTCCTATGTAGAAAATGGTATTTCAAAAAAAAAGGAAAAAAGATTAATATATATTGTACCAGAGTGGGGTTCGTGAAGAAGTCACATGAAGATGGCCATGTCCAGACAAGATGAAGGCCATTTGTTGTCAAACCCACAATTTCATGGCCTGAGTGGGTGTATGCCAGTCGACATATCTGCAAAATAAATAGCACAATACATTATATTATGCATGTGATTCATTATATATGCATATGTTAATGATGTGTATTTATTTTTATTATTATATAAAAAATTAATTAAAACATTTGTCTTGGTCAACTTACACCATTTAACTTAATCCATAGTTGTTGAAGAGATGATGCAACTATAATTTTTATGAGCATAATATATTAATTTTCTTTTAATTTATTCATAATTAATTTTAAAAATACATTTTCTATAAACACATAAAATGTCAAACTAACTATAAAGTGATTTTGCATAAATTTATTGTATTTAAATACACTTTTAGGTAAAATAAGCATGGAATGAACACTGGTGTCAAAATATCCTTAAAATAGAATTATATATAATACCGAATTGGTAACTTGGAGAGGACAAGGAAGGCTTAAGCCAAAGTTCGACAGAGGACCGGGATTATTTTTTGGCATCAAGCTTGTTTGCATCAATTCCTGTTTGAAAAATCACTAATTAAATTTTGATAATATAAATTTTAACTGGAGCAACAGATGTAAGAAAGTAGTTAATATTAACAGATGTTACCATTGACGGTGCTGTAATAATGTTATTGGTATTTGTTGGAATTGGTGTCGAATGCAACATTTGTTTACCCTCATCATTTGCAAACACCTTTACCATACATTCTTCTGCAAACACAGCAAGTAGAGCTCCAGATTTGTTGAAGCACACGAAGGGCTTTGCCTAATCACACACACAAAATGTATTAATCAATTGAGATATCATGCATGAAGCATACACTGCAGCAAAACAGGTACATAGGCATTAATATTTGGCAGCATAGACACTGATTTCTGGCCAGATACCAGTACTCATGTGATCAAATATCGGTGCCAATGTACCTGTTCTGCAATAGTAATAATTGTTTAATAAAGAGATCATAATTATACATACAAGCAAGGTTTGACGAGCACCAATAGTCCCCAAGGTTTCAATATTATCCATATGCCACACCTTAAGCAAGCGATCATCACCAACCACCAAAAACTTATTCTTGGAAGTGGTGATATGGGAAATTTCATAATTTACAAATAGCGGATAGGAGAGGCCAAGATACTGTCTCGTCAAATATCCTTCTTCGTCGTTCCACTCCACTAAATATGATTCTCCTCTATTATTTGTTCCGCAAGAAAATAACCTGAGTTGTCATCATCCATACATATTAGATAGTACAATATATGTACGTATTTGTAGGTCTTCCAAATCTAAGTTTATTAAGACAATCCATGATGTAACCTATTCAATTTATTAATAATAAGATGGACGCCCATATAATATTCCACCCAAAAAAGTAATTAATATTTTTTGTTAACATTTCTTATGCGTAAACGTACCTTGTACCATCACTATTGTACATCATCTTAACACACGAACGACCAGGTGATGTATACTCCACTTTTGGCTTTATTTCATCATATACCCATGCTTTGATCTCTCCATTTATCGATGTGGAAAAGATAAACTACAAATGATAATTTATTGCTTTAATTAATATCAACATAGTCATATACTTGATATATATATATATAAACTATGGACCAAAAGACGATATCGCTCGCCCGCATATATTATATAAACTAAATATATTGACAAGTGATTAATTGAATCTACTAACCTCGATATCGTTTTTGGAATGAGCAGTTAAAGAATAGACTGGAGCAGTATGACCAATGAAAGTGAATAGCATAACACTTTTTGAGGCATTCCACACCTACAATTGAAATGTAGTTAGCATTGACGTTTAATTACAACTGTAATGATAAAAAAAATTAGCTACTAAATGAAGATTTGTAAGTAGGCATTGAATTAATATTTATAATCATCTTATCTTGACTAAACTCAAATTAAAGATTATGTATTATAGGGATTTTGATTCCATTTAGATATTTTGAACAACTTTTATACTCCACATGTACATATTTTTATATTTTGAAATATAGACAAGGTGAGAGAGATACGGTAATTATCTCTCTGTTTTCTTAGAGAGAAAATTAATTTCGAGAAATTTAACACACAATCAAACTAATATAATAAAAATTGAAATTGGTTGAATTTAAATTAAGAAGATTATATAACGATAAATAAAAAAAGTTTTATAAAGCTCTCTTAAAACCCATATCCTATATAACTGGTATATATATATCGGATACATTTCAAAATCCTAAATATTTTATGAACAATTTTTCTTATTAATTATATATTCATGCACACCATTACTCTAACTAATATATATGTATTATTTATTAATTTAATATTAGCATATATTAATCATAAATAATAGCGAACCTTAACCGTCGTGTCATGGCCGCAGGTTACCAAAATCAGATCACCGTGAGCACTTAAGTTTGGGAATGCAATGTCAGTCACATGCCCACTGTGAGCATTGATCTGCAAACATTATGAAAAATTGGTTCAATTATTTAATTTTTTAATGTCACAATCTCAACAACATCATATTAAAATTATACTTACCTCAGAATATCTTCTCATGGCATTGGTCCTCCATTCATAACAGTACAACTGCACAATGTTTTTCGAAAATGCAACACCTAGTTGTGGGAAATGCAGCGAAATTAAATTAAAATTTTCTCTACACACATTTTCCATCATATGATATATTTGTGGACTAAAATAAATAAATAGTTTTAATTTTTTTTTGTAGCCAATGAAAACTCACCGAAAATAGTACCCCCGGGGTTCCATAGCACACGTGTAACTGAAATAGGCGAATCTTGCTACATGAAAAGAAAGACAAACTTATTAAATTAACAGCTATTTTATTCCTGTATAAAACTTATTAAAATTATTTTGTTTTAGAATAAGGGTGCATGAGGCAAGAACCTGGATATTCTAGGTATGAAAATTAAATACAAATTACATAATAAGAAGACAGATTTCATTGAAGTGATATTATTGATTGTACTTTGATTTTAAAAAATTAGTAGGAACGAACACCATTTATATTTACCGGAAAATTGGTTGGCATGGCATGTTGCTTCCAAGCTTTGAATGAGTTGCAGAAGAGTCTACGTTGATGGGAGAGATGCCACAATTCCACATTCCCAGCGACATTTCCAACTGCAAAACATTACACACTCAAATAAGAAATAATATTTACTTGCCTCAATGGATGGGGAACTGACCTAAGAGTAATGTCTGCATCCCAGGATGAAAGTGCATGCTCGTTGGAGGCGAATCTATTTTGATGCATCGTTGCAATATCTTTGGGATTTCTTCTGGAACCTTCCCCTCACTCTCATCTTCATTTGTTGACACTGATAAAGCCATCTAACCATCAAACGTGTTAATAAATTGCCAAAAGTAGAGAACAATAGTATTTTAAAACCCACTCATCTACATCTGGTTGACTGAATTCAAACTTTGAACATACTTAATAACATGAGAAATTCTTCAACCCAATTTATTTTAATTGCTCTCAACAAAATTTCTATCATTTCACAATTTATTTATTTAATTTATTCCTTTTCCTTCTCTTTCTTCCCCGTGAATTTAGGGGAGAAGGTTGGCAATAGTACCAGGGTCACTCCAATTTTGTGTTGTGTCCCAATTGGAATTGTATTTTTTTTAGTTAAGGGTTTAGCGTGGTTGTGTGTGCGATTGTACAAACCCAAATCAACTAACCAGGCAATAATGGCTTTTAAGCCTCGGCGAGAAGGAGACGAAGACATTGGAAGTTTTATTGTTATTTATTTTTTTCTTTTAGTTATTGATTCTAAAGTGATTTTCAAAAGATCGGGAAGAATTGCCTTGAATTTTTTAGTCTAGTTGGTCATTCGTGACGTGTGTGTTTGACCGGATGAAGACAGATTATTGAGGTTGGGATTGTGGTGATAAGTGAAAGCAGTGGGGGTCGTTTGTGGTGGTAGGTGGGTGGTTTGACTGACATACTAATTAAGTAATTTTAATAAAAAATAAATATAAAATTAATCAATTAATTTTAAATCAAGAGTAAAAAAATGCTAAGATTGGGATGAACTAATTAAGTGGTCCAATTTGGACCTGAAACCTACATTTTCAATTGTTAAGATTATTTTATCGATACCTTTCGATTAGGCTTAAATTGAGTTTGTAAGGGTAAACAGAAAGAAATAGTCTATAAGGAATCAAAACAATGTTGTGTAGGCATGATTATACTAGAGAAGGTAAAGAAGAAGAACGTACCTTTTCTGTCCTGAATTAGATGATCAATTGCGAAAAATCTTGTGCCTGAACTTTGCCGGTATAGGAAAATAGAAGAAACTGTTGAATGAAGTGACTAAACTATTGATCGAAACGCATATATATAGAATGAAGTAATTGTTGAAATCTGATATTATATTTATGAAATCTGAATCAAACGAATTCACTGGAAGTTGTTACGTGGCTGACATGCAGGCTAGGGTAGGTCTGTTGTGCTGGCCCAAACTGGCCCATAATTTTGGGTCGAGCGGGTGGGTCTGGATATGTTAATTGATTTTTTTTTTGTAAATCTAGGTCAGGCTGGGTTGGGTTAAATAATTACCCAAATGAGATAGACCTCTGGACAACCCTAATGATTGCGAATGCGGCTGCAGTGATTGCCTTTGAAATTTTCATTCCCGACCAACAAAACTCTCTGGCGATAAATTTTGTGAAAATTTCTTCAACTTCATGATTCCCAATAGCATATACACACATGTTCGATCGAGATGAAAAGGGTTTATAGGTGCGATGGCTCTTCCAAATCTTTGATAATTGAGGTTTGATCCAGTTATGTTAATAAGCGTTTTAATCCTATTATGTTCGATCCATTTTGTTATTTTCTGTCATAACTCTAGAATGTTCTAAAAGTACAGTTATTTCTTAATCAAATTGCTTTTAACTTCATGGGTTGTCATTGTGCTATGTCTCATAAGATGCGTATTTACTTTTTACTCCGACTATTTTAAAAAATCTTTTCTTGAATGCTCTTGAAATAAGTATCTTTTAGGAGTTAATTGTGAAGGGAGTGTTGCACATATACCAAGGTTTCCTGAGTACATTTTTTGATTGGGATGATAATGTGTAGTGTTTTTGGGTTAAAATAGGAGTGTATGGGTGTAAAATATCCGTATCCATTGGCAGGGTCGGTCCAACACCAGTGCGGGTTTTGCCCACATTGAGCCCAAAATTATTGGGGCTCAAATTTTTTTTACTGCCCTTTATATTTGTATAAGAATTCCTATTCAGTTTAATATTTGAGCCAAACATTATCAGAGGCTTTTTTTATTGGCCCTTATGTTTGTATAAAAAATCAGCCTTTTCCCTTTTAAATTTAATATTAGACCTTATAAAAAAAGAGTTTTCTAATAGGCCCAACACCTCAATTTTTCTGATCTTCAAAATGTTGATGTGTTTTATACACAATTCATTATTAAATATTTCGAGACAACTAAATTGGCCCAGATTGTTTTGCTTCCCTCTCCCTTTTTCAAAGATTTTTTTTGTGATTTCATTGTAGGAATTTTGTGCACAGAACTTTATTTTAAGAATTGGTGCATTGTTGTAATCATCTAACATGTATAATATATAGAGAAAAATATCAATATAAACCTATATAGTTACGAAAAGTCCAATGTAACCTTCAAGTTTTCGAAAGTAAAAAAAATAACCCAAACTGTTTTTTAATGAAAGTGCTAAAATAACCCCGTGTACCATTTCTGCATTGACCTGAACAAGGACAACATTATCTGGACCCAAAAAGACAAAATTCCCTCGGCTCAAAACCCAAAATTTTGAGGACAATTTTCCCTTACTAATGTAGGTTTACTCTTAGAATACATCTGTTGTTGCTTTGCATCACTGTCGAGTCCCCGATTTCACCTGATTTCATTTCCAATGCACCACCACCATCACCCTTCCATCCAAGCCCACCCCACCACCACCACCATCACCATCATTCCACCCAAGTTGAGCCCTGCCACCACCCTTCTACCCAAACTCAGCCCCTACTCCTCTCCACCCAAGCCCACCATGCATTAATCTTCAGCCTGATTCTATAGCCAGCGTTGTTAAATTCCAGGCAGATTCACTCATTGCATACACTCCAGATAACCCCCGCGCCACCACGCGATCCCAATAGAACTTGAGCATGCCCATCGTGCCACCGCATCGGTGATGGAGAAATGGAGGCGGTGGAGAAGAGAACTCGAGCACAAGAGAAAAGAAGGGGCGACAGTGGTGGTGTAATTGAAGAAATTAAACGGCACCCGCGCCACGACTTTGGCCATCGGTGATGGAGAATAGCAGCGGTGGAGAAGAGAACTCAAGTCAAAGAGAACAGAAGGGGCGGTGGTGTAACTAAATAATAAGTTGTGCCAACGCCACTGAATTGGTTATCGGTGATGGAGAAATAGTGGTGGTGGAGAAGATCACTCAAGCCAAAGAGAAAAGAAGAAGCGGCGGAAATTGAAAAGCATGCTTTACAAAATAAGGAAGAGAAAATAAGGGTATAACAGTCATCCCCTATTTTTTCTATTTTCTTTTTTAAGAGGGGCAAAAACATTATTACTTTGGATTCCGACCCAAAATAGCTGAATTGAGTAGTTTGGAAATTTTATGGATTATCTGGGGTCATTTTGACACTTTCAAAAATCAGAGGGTTATATTTACACTTATGTAGTAAATGTTTGGTTGTTTTAGCACTTTTCTCTAATATTTATGATTTCATATTAATTATCGTGAAATCATGAGAACTTAATAACCACAATACATTTCTCGATTTGTGCAATACATTATTATACTAGTTAATGACTGTACAATCATTTTTAGTAATTGTTTTATATATCCCTCTATCTTGTACTTTCCTGCCCTATATCCAAAATTCTACACTCTTTTTTCCAACTTTCTCAAGTCGCGGTCATCATGTGAGGTATTGTTACATTTCCTTGAACATGTAATTTTTAAATATTAATTTTTTATTCACCATCAGTATGCGTTACAAAATTTATCAATGTTCAAATGTAATTTTAGAAAGATGATCAAAAGTTTGCAAATTAAACTGGGACGAAAGGATTATTTTAACGTCGTAATAGAATAAAAGCAGGAATGTTAGATACTCCTACTTTTTCATTTAGCTTAAATATAGTCCCTAATAAAATTAATAACATATAAAAATATATATTTGAGCAAAGTGCTTTTATAACTCTGCCTAGTTGACATAAGTGTCAATATAATATATTGATAACTAAAAGTGCAGATATAACCCTACCTAGTTGATGTAAGTGCAATTTTACCCATTCCGACATCTGAAGACCGGATTCGATAGAAAAGTCAATTTTACCCATTTACGAATGTGCTGATATAGCCCTATAAGTTTTAAGAATGTGCTAATATAACCCTTTCAGTTTTCATAAAGTGCTGATATAACCCTATCAGTTTTCATAATGTGCTGATATAACCCTATCAGTGGTCCGGCGAACTCTAAGGGTAAATTTGTCAATTCAAATTCATATTTTAACACTAAGGGTATTTTGGACATTTTACATACAGTCAAAGCCGAAAAATGGAAGTCAATGCCGAAAATGGGGTTTGAGGGTTATATTGGCACTTACACTAACTAGTTAAATTTATTTCTATACTAAAAATTATCTGAGGATTATATTGGTATTTAGTCAAGTAGGTAGGGTTATATTGACACTTTACTCTATATATTTTGCATTGATAAATTTTTTATAAGGGGCTCAAATGAAATTCTAGCCCATGGCCTCAAGTTATTTTGGACCGGCCTTGTGCCCCTATCCGTGGGGTGTTTACTGTGATGAGGTTAATGGATTTAGGTCTATCCTTGTGAAATCCATTGCCTCTTCGGGCCATGATTGTGAGGATCTTGAATCCAAATCACATGATAGACTTGATGAAGATATGGTTGTTCTTAAGGTGTCGAAATTGCATATTCTGAGTTCGGGTGGCTGAAGTTGCAGAAAGAGTACAAAAGCTTCAGGACTTGGAGAAAGTTGACTAGATTTATTGTTCCACTAAGCAGAGCCAGCGTGCCTTCGGTACACGAATGATAGTTCAGTTAATCTAACTTTGTTGCGTTTGGGAGTTTTTTAGATGGAAATTTCTGGACTTTGCAGAACTTAAGCATAGTTCGATATAATTCGATACTGATAAACATGGAACTGGGATCATTTCGAGGGCACAAAAACTTGCTTTGTAACATTGCCTCAAGGAGATATGTTAATTAATGGATCATTTCATTATTTTTTGTTTGTGAGCTTTTGTTCATGATTTTGAATGTGTGGTGACAAGAGATAGCTTATCTTTTTACTGAGCAGATTGACCTGAGACATAGTAATGGACAAAATTTGTTATGTCAAATGGTTGCATTCACAAAGCAAAGATCTTTCTTCTATTGGCAAGTTTGTTTTTTTTTACTGAAACAAATTATGTTCTTGATGTGATGTTTCCAAATTTTAATGTTTTTCTCTTTACGCTCCCCTGTTTCATTGGATTTGACACAATTTTTTTTTACTTTTGTGAATTTGACACACTTTCTTTTCATGCTAAGATTCCTTCAATTTCATCTACTCATTTTACTTTTCCATTTCTAAATTCAATTGTATCCACTCATTTCATTCACCTAAATCCAAACACCTAAATGTATGGTGTCACATCCAACAAAATAGAGGTATTATTAATAATATAATAATCATATTGGCACATATAAGGGCCAAATGTTAGATCTAGGCCACGCATGAATGGCCCAATAGTTCTATCCAGTCCTAGTCAGATAAAGCTAACTAAGCAAAGTACTAGCTTCACTAAATCATACTAGTTCGCTAAAACCACGAAGGGTAACAACACCACATTCCACAAACTAGCCAACAACAAAAATAGTAAAAAGCACTACTTACCACAACACCCTATACTAGACCATGATCCAAGAGAGTGGAGCGTAACAAGTGGTCCATGATCACATGATCGAACCTCTATAAATTAAGAGACACTCGATGAGGTAAATGACTTTTTACTCCCAAAATGCATATACAAGAATGATATTGACTTGAGCTTCAAACCTTCCTCCCTAAGGGCCACCCCGAGAACTTTCACAAGTACTCAAAGAGGTTGGGACTTACTGTGAGCTGATTCCGGTCACTTTTATTACTCTGGAGGAATTCTTCGCATCAATGGTGCCATCTGTGGGGATTGATTTTTCTTTCTGAGTTTTAATAGGTCCTGGGAAAAGCTGGAGCCTATGCCGGATCTACCACTCTTATATATGACATATAAAGGAAACAAACGATTCTCACACCTGGGAGCCAACGATAGAAAACTAGCACACCTCTCCAGGAAAACTCTCAACATATGCTTGCAAAATTGTAAATTCAGGAAAAGACCCACAATAAAGGTATGCCCTGATATTAAAATTAATTTTATGTGAAAAGTAGATGCACGAAAATAAGCGATGAGATTAAAAAAATCATACAGAGGCCAATATCATGTAGATCAATTGGCCACGAATTAATTGAGTATTAATAGGCCCTCAAAAAGACCAGATCCTATGACGGAGCTATCGCCCGTACATAAGGCACACAGAAGAAACAAATGATTCTCGCATCCAGGTGAGCCAATGAGTTGAAAACTAGAACACCTCTCTAGGAAAATTCTCAGCAATGTATGCTCGCACATTTGTAAATTTGTGAAATGACCCACAACAAAGGTACGTCAAATTAATTCTATGTGAAAAGTAGACGCAAAAAGAAGAAGAAATGAGATTAAAAATAACATACGGAGGCCAATAACACGTAGATCAATTAGCCACAAAAATATATGCATAAATTCAAGAATTGACAGACAAAAGACTAGGTTAGTATACCCTGGAACAATCATACTCTGATTTAATGTTTAGATTGAAGAGTCATGAGAGATACTTGAGAGAAATAACAACTCAAACTCAAGTTACGTGATATGTACGTGAAAATATAACTTGAATAAAGAGGTAACACATCAAAGCGCTATCAATTAGAGGTTCACGGTTCACATGATCTGATCAAGATTGCTAAACTGGCTCACCCAATCCGCGCCATAGCCTCTTGAAACAAATGTAACTTAGAAAACAATCCAGTAACAACTCCTAGAGTACTGACCTACAAAAACAAAGGGATACAATCCGTGCAGATTTAGTAAAAATGAAGTGAAATTAGCATTGCCTAAACAACACAAAAAAAGGAGAAATCATACATAAGCAATAAGTACTTTATCAATCTTAGAACCATACAAAAACTAAGAAGTATAGCAAAATTGCTTGCTTAACTACGAATGTTCCCTTAGGAAGAATTACAAATGATTATATGTGAGCCTATTAAATAAATAAATAGCTACTTAAGTCTCTAGCTATGTGCTAGTAAGGCCATTAAGGCCTGAAGGGAAAAGTTAAAGAATGGTCTCCCATTCTCTCACTACACTACCTCCATTTCTCGAAGTGAATCCCCCTCCCCCCCCCACACACACACACAATGAAGAGGCACCATCCTCTTCATCAAGTGAAGCAGACATACTAGCAAGTAGCGGCTGCTCGCTTTGCCAGTACACTTGCTCCATCCATAACTCCATCACGTAAACTCGTGAAGTAAATACTCCCTCATGAGTTCATCAACTAAGTACCCATCTTCTTTCTTGGGCTCAGCCACCGCAAGTCCGGGCATTCCCAAAAATCATAAAAAGAATAAATTCATCATATAATTTTAAATCTTGAAAATTCAAAAACCTCTAAATAAAAAAAAAGTATGACATGCATGGAGATCTCGAGGACACTCTTTAAGGGTGTAATCCATACTTGTGCCACTATCAATTGGAGTAACTCCTCCAACTTACCCACACACAATGATTTTATCACGCAACTGATGAGAAACTCAACCCAAATAAGAGATTGTTTTGGCATCCCTAGTAACCGCATGTATCACCGAACCGCCACAAACCACCGTCCCATGGGAAAATTCCCCGGTGAAAAATTTCTTACCCCAAAACACACACATGACACACTCAAAACTACTAAAAAAATACTCAACACTAATAAAACACATGCGATTACAAACTTAAGAAAATTCCAGTACAACAGTCCTTTTTATAAGCGTACGTAGAGTCTTGAAAAAAAATAAATCATCATTATATATTCCCTCGAAAAGCACGCATCCTTACAATACTTAAAAAAACTGACTAACCACTCATTAAAAATTGGGGAAACGAAACACCAAATTATTTCAAATGTTTCAAAAATAAAAGAAACTGAAAATATGATGTCTACGTGGAATACTTATCCACTCACAAGCCCACTACTCAAGATATTCAAAAAAAATCCTTAGGCTCACATTATTCACACACAGTTACACTAATCTAAAAAATGCAAACATATTCATAACACACATACTACAAACAAATTTTCAATATTTTAATCATGCCACACCAAGATGACAGACCCTTTGATCATCGCTTCCCATACATCCAAAAACTACCCTACTTAACCTACACCTTCACGGGTAAGTAAACCTTCATTCATAGTTTCGCTCCATTTTAATCACTACTGCAACACAAAAAGGTAAATCTCACTTGCGAATTTGCACAATAATGGAGTTACCACCACTTCGTGGCAAAAATAGAATGATCATCCATGGCTTTGCTCATGACCATGAAATCATTGGTCTAAAGACACAAGTGGATAATCATCCTGCCTTTTCGTTGCAACACCCGAATCCCACAGTTATTACTAATTACCCAATCGCCCTTCCCCAAACCCAAGAAACTTACACAAATTAACACTGCACAATTCTCAATATCGAGCAATATATGCCATTATCAACCACTAGCTCACCATTATTTCACCCACACTCAGTAGTCTAAAGACCTAAATACAACACCCGTTCCACTACATAGTATTAACACAATAATTTACATAAGAATTCAACTACACCTATTATCCCCCATGGTAAATCAAAATTCAATAACTAACATCTTTACCAGTACACAACTTTGTGAAAACAACCAAATACCTTGCCATTAAAATATTTACATTCAATAGACAACTTTATTAAGGAAAATCAACGATTAAACAAACTTATTTCATCACTAAGAAAAATGCTTATCCTGCTCATCAGCCAATATGATCGCTGGATGTACTAGCCCTTCCCAAACCACATTGATGAGGAAGCTCGGATACCGAGGCTTTCCCATCATTATCCTCATCTTGAAAGATCTCCTCAAACTTCATACACCTTGTTGCATGTATCACCAAAAACCTCCCTTCGCCTCATATGCTTTATGTAGTAGAACTTTCGGTCCATTATTGGCCCACAATCAGAATGTACTAGTTGCTCACTCAATAAATACATAGAGTATGTATTAGTTTCCAGGCTTCGGTGTGATTCCCCTGTTGTTCTAAACGGTGACAATGGGTTGTTATGACCTTATTAAATCCCCGGATATCATGAATAGGGCCTTAATAATCTCCTTGCATAGATTTTCATTTACCCTATGCCGTTCTTTGAGCGATGACTCAAACACACTACATCGTTCTTCTAGTCAAGAACAATGGACTTCCTGATATTCGGTTCTCTCCGTATCCTCGTACTTCATCAATAAATTAATGCTATACTCACACGCATCATCATATTGGGTTTTCCATTGGTTGTAAATTGCTCTCAAATGATGGCACTCGACATGAAGCCCCATCTAATCAAAAAAATTCATTCATACAATCTTCCTACTTCGAAATAATAGGCGTCTTTTGATCAATTTTGCAAGTATTCTCCCCCCAAAACCTACACCATTACTTTTCCCACCACATTATATTCATCAACCCCTTTTCTGCTTTCCAATCATAACATTTTGTTCCAATAAACGTTAATTCATCTCAGGCAGACTTTCCTTCAACTTCGTCTTCCATTCCATTCCAGTTCAATATCTATTAACTTAAGTAACAACTCACTTATTTGATACCTTGCCCTATCACCCACTCCTTCATCTTGGATAAAATATTCAAATTTCGAAGATAGGCATTTACAACTTTGGGTACAATTTGGCTATAAATGTTTTTAATCAGTGTCAGAAAAGGTTTAGTGGGATTTAGGTATATTCAATAAAGGTCCCGTTCAGTTAAATCTAGCAGAATGTTATTATAATGAAACTTGATATCATTATATATATATATTTCAAAACTTATGATGAACTAATCTATTATTAACAGTTGTATGATTTTCTATGTGGTGTATATGTGGCCCAAATATCAGGATCAATCTATTTGAAAGTTAGCTTATCAAAGCTGGCAAAGTGTTCCCGAGGTGAAGAGAAAAACATCCATAAATACACGCTACATAGCCATGAATAAGGGATCGGGGCTATCGCTATTATGCGAAGAATTATTTGTCAGTTACAATGATCGTCATGCATGGTTCTCCACAACTTAGAGAGCGTGTCCTGCGCTCCATATGCAAAGAAAGGTCTTGCAACCACGTTGGCCACAACCAACATGATTCTCGTACCAAAGGCCACAATGAAAATATTGGCCCGAGAGGCCTATAAATACTGTAGAGCATAAGATATCATGGTAGCAACAACTAGAAATCAGACATATTATGTCCACTAAAATAAAGTACTGACTTGGGCATCAAATGTTTTACCCTATATCCAATATGGGGCTTTGATTGCAAGACCCAACAATTACGGTATTAGCTTGTCGTGTGCTAGAATCATCACTATTATTTGTAAGAGACAAACCACATCATTAGCATCGTCTGTGGGGATAGACATATAATTCTGTTCCTTTTAAGTGGTGGTGGTGAGATCTATAAATGCGGTAAGTCAGGAAGATAACAAAGGTGTGTTGCTCAAACAACCGCTAAACTCACCAATCCATCAACCCGAACCATTTTCCAAGAACAAGGAATTCCACG
>JAULKJ010317408.1:0-10636 GCA_032355405.1 Rubia balearica | reverse complement strand
AAGTTTGGTAGCGCAGAGTGCACACTTGTATAAACTTTCTACGAGCTTACTATTTTAGGATAAGTATTAACTTGTTTATGCATATGACTTATAGTTCTATACCATCGTGATCAGTAATTTTCTCGTTCAATTCCAGAAGGATCACAAAACCATGGGGGTAAGCACCATAAAATAGCCACATGATAGAAGATAACAAAACTTAAAAAGGCAGGAACACACAATGGAAACGTGGAAGGATAACAGATTCAAAATAGACTGTGTTAGTATTCGTGCCAACTATACATAAAGAAGTTCCCGAACTAGCAAAACTGTCTTCCTCTAAAATGACATTTACATCACTTGAACCAGTTTTGCCAAAGTATCCTAAATTAACGAAAAACAATGAAAAGTTTGAACTACTCTCTCACACACATTAGAAGATAATGATCCTGTTCATCGGATCATTTAATGGCAAGCCTGGTCAGTGGTCACCCAAGATTTATGAGAAGGTGTATTAGAGGAAAAAGATAGGCTCCGACAAGTTAACGGACTCATCATTTTAACTGACTAATTTGTGCAGGATCCCTTAGTAGCATCCCTGAACCTCTGGCAGTTTGGTGCCTCATCACATACCTCGATCACTAAAGCTAGAACAGTCTCAAAATTCTTATCATGTGCCTATATGGACTTGATTGCATAAAATTAGGGTGAGAAATCCCACTATAACTGTTGCATAATATTATACTCCCAATACATCATTATTCCCATGCATTCATCAGCTACACATAGTCTGAGTCAGCACATATTTGACTCTGATGGAATGACAAGTAGCTTAGCCAGCTTATGAACAGTTTGTGACTTCAAGCTAAAAAGATGTCATCTTTGTTTAATTAGAAATTAATCTTTCCAGAACAGAAACACATACTAATGTAAGACTTAAATTGGCTAGTATAAGCTACATAATTTAAAAGGTCTTAACTAACAGCAATACTTCTTCCGTTTATAATTCCTTACACTATCGGAATACTTATGTTGACTTATGTCTCTGAACGTCTTAATCCCAACCAAAACAAGGAAGGAAGTTAAAGAAGTTAAGCAATTCTACGTTTTCTCCATAAACGGATGTTAGCCCTAACGATATTAATGTGTGTAGTTATACATATTAGTATACTACATTGCTACTTCTCCGCTTCTACCTGAGATTAGGATTTTAGCCAGCTTTCGCAACTTCCGTACTTCAAATTTTATCTACATGGACTATTAAACTTGTGAAACCATGAGACACCCAGTAAAACATGCAAAGATTAAATGTACATTACTCTGTCTGAGAATCCATTTGTAATCATTAGCAGAAACATCTCCTTGACACTTTTCTATTGTCACTGTCTCAATGCAGGAGAGTTGAGGCTTCCTATGCGGTTTAACTCTTTAGAAAGCAGAAAGTTTGACTGCTGTTAATTTGATATAAGAACATTCCATAGAAAGCCTGGTTCTCTAAAAATTACAATTGGTAAAAGGTAAATAGAAAATTAATAGTTGGGTCGAGCAACTCTTACATCAGCATGATTAACATATTCGCTACCCACAAAAAATCTCTAGTTGCTGTTCTGAAGGTTACGGAGGTTACCAATTACAACAAAGTTAAAAATAAAAACAATGAAAAAATGTATTGGGAAAACATTGAAGGCCTAGCATATCCTCAAAAGGCAATCTCCATAAACTAGTTGTAATAACTTAATCCTCCAAACCCTCCTCAAAAATAATAAAACAAAAGTAATAGATAGCAATAAAGGGCTGAATAATATATGCAAATGTGGAGCATGTAACTTAAACGTTGTTTTGGGTGCTACACATCCACGTTGCTATTTATATAACCCTCCGAGGAGAGTGGAGACTGGGAAAATAAAGGGGAAAGGGATGAAGAGCAATGCCATAGGCATAGAGCGACTAATTCCATCAAAAGACCTATATTTACTTAAATGACACAGCATTTGGTTACTGGAATCCTCCTCATTATGCTGAGTGCAATAGCCAAGTATGGCAAACTAAAAAGTTGCTTCCTTCATTGAACTCTTCAGAATTGGTAGCTTTTATTCATGGCAATGATTCTTTTCACTTATAACAACTAACAATTTTTTATAACAACTCAATATTGCTAGACAACATCTTATAGTCATTTCCTAACATGATGTTAAAAACACTTTAAAATGATGGCAATCGTTCCAAGATCGACTTCCCAGGCCGTGAAAAATAAATGACACTTTCCTTGAGAAACTAAGATCAATCCTAAACTTGTGTTTTTATAACGAACTATCAGAAACTGGTATTCACTTACTGCAGCAATCTATAGATAAAGCTACTATGTGCTACTGTAACTCAAGTAGACCTCAAATAAGCTATCACCTTCCAGCACACAAGAAATAACATAATAATATGATAAACAATGGCCACAGACCAATAACATAAATCAAGATTTCCCAAGCAATCAAATTAAATCAAAAGTACCACAAAACTGAAATCAGGAGAGTATAATCCGTGACACAGTCAAAAATCATAGGTCATTTACTAGGCAGATCATTAATCGGTGATAAACAATGGCCACAGACCAATAACATAAATCAAGACTTCCTAAGCAATCAAATTAAATAAAAAATACCACAAAACTGAAATCAAGAGAGCATAATCCCCGAACATTTAAAACTGATACAACAGGGAGGATCGAAATCGAACCTTGTACCGGGATCAACCTCTTTCAACAAGGAAGCATCAGGAGCAACCAGCTCTGAAACCGGGGTCTTGAGCGCCTTCTGATGATCATCCAAGGACTCATCTTTGGCCAAGAAAGCAACGATGTCGAGGAAATTAAGAATGCCCAGAAACCTGTGCTGCTTGGAATCCGCATTCTCTATCACACTCTTGTGGGACTGCTTCTTCCACACGGTGATCCCGCCCTCCGTCGACTCTCCGATGGCCCTGATGGCAGCCTCCACCGTCTCCGTCTCTGCGAACTCCACCAGCTCCGGCTTTCCCACCGTCAAATCCCCTACAACATGGTACAAGAACACTGACGCCATGCCCTCTGGAAACTACAGGGATGCCGCGATTCTCCATGTCCAAGTGTAAAGAATGCCCATCAAAACGAGCGGTTGGATTTTTCGGTTCTTCTTCTACCTTTGGGATCTCGATTTCTCCGCAGCTCAATTTGTCAGTGAAATGGATAAACCGGGAAAGAAGCTAATCTAGAGGTTTGGCAATAGGCACATTAATGCTCTCTAAATGTATATTAATGACGGGGAAATTTATACTTTGTCGGTCCCATTATTTCAGTCTTTTATTGCAGCATCCGCTATCAAAACACAAGAATTAAAAAGAGTGAATAAGGTCACTGTGTTCGATCGAGTCCAACCACGTTCAATTCCCCCCTTTTCCTTCTGTTTTTTTGCATTATTATGGTCAATTTCGAAATACATTATGTTGATGTGGAGTATATTCGTAGAGTACGTGGAAATCTCATCCCATTTCGTGTGAGACACGATTATCATTTTAATGAAAAGTTGTCAACTGTTTAATAAAAATGATATGATATCCATGATCATCGTATACCCAAGGATATTTTATGAATTTTTAATTGTAGAAATGAGTATTCTCTTGTATGAGATTGTGCATATAATAATTTACTTATAATTACTACGTGAAAATTGTAATGTACATATAATAACTTTAAAATGTGCATTCTACATGCATACAATGCACATCTATGATATCTCAATAGTACGATATAAGAATTGAGCAAAAGAAAGTTTCTTTTCAAACACCACATATCCTTATCCATTTATTAAAATTAAATAAAAGTAAAGTAAAATTAAGTGGATTTTTAAGAGTTTATCAAGCACTACAAATTGTTATGAGTAAATTATCTAGTAAAACCTTCTAAACACACCCACAATATCCTTATTTTTCATCAAGAGAATCTTCAATCATATATTTAAATATTGATTATTTTAGCTAAGAGTCCGTCTCTTGAAAAACTATAATTTCATAAGTTATGGAAAAATTAGAAAATCACGTGTAATTTTACTACAAAAGAATGAAAATTCGCAGGTTAAAGTAATTAAAATTCGGGTTAGATTCGGTTTATAAACTATTTGGGAAACTCACGCACCTATAATATTTGAATTTTTGTATAAAACATTATAGTAAAACATATAAGTTTTTGTTAGATCATGTTTTACTTTTAAATATGTAAAACATATTTTCCATAAATTTTAAGAATATTTTAAAATTGATTATTAAAAGCTCAGATCAATATTAACTAATAGAATAAAGTGTATTCATGCCCCACAATTCCTTATTTAGTGTACATATACTCCTCGACTTTTTGAAAGTACACGTACACATGTTTCTTATTTAGTGTACATATATTTCTCAGTTTTTTTAAACGCCAATCCCTAGTTATAGGGGCATATGTGCATTTTTTAAAACAAGAAGTAGCCATTTTCAAAAAAAATTGAAAGGGTATATGCAAATTTTCAAAAAATTAAGAGCATGTGTACACTAAACCGATAACTCGGCAAAGATGAATTTATTCCTGACAAATACCAAGTAAATTGAGGGCCGGGTGAGGGAGTATATGAAATGGGGGCCGGAGCCTGTGAAGTGTGAAGTGAAAAAACAAGACTTGGAATTGGATGGCAATTTGCGGGGTATCATCATCATTCAGGGGAAGCCATCCTTCTTCTTCATTCAGTTCTCATCTCACCAAACAAATCCACAAACTTTCTCTAAATTTTGCTATGAACAATCTCAGTACAACCCCATCCATTGATAACAGCAGCCAAAGAAAGCTGCCCATCCTGCTCTTCGATGTAATGGACACGATAGTTCGCGACCCGTTTTACCAAGATGTCCCTGCATTCTTCCGGTATTCTCTGTTCAGATCACTCCTATTCCCTTAAAGCTACGATCTTTTGACACCCTTTGCTCAGTTTCTTGATTCTGAACGTTTGTTTTTGAAATTTGCTTGAGGTTTTTTCATTCAGGATGTCGTTCAACGAACTAATTGAAAGCAAGCATCCAACTGTGTGGGGCGAGTTCGAAAGGGGTCTTATTGATGAGGTACTTGATAATGTTCTAAATGTGATTAAATGTAAGTTTGTTTTAGTTATGTACACCTGAATCTGAATGTGCCTTTTCTAGTTGAAGTTCTTCATTTATTTTGTTTCACCAAGTTCTGCCTGAAGAAACTTATTAGCTGATATGAGCATTCTCCGCTCTTTGGGTCATCATCTTGAGTTCCTCAAGTGGAAAAAGTGGAACTGCATCTTGAGTTCCTCAAGTGGAAAAGGTTGTGTAGATTTCTTTGATGAATGGCCTTTTTGTATCAGTGGATGGCATATCCTTGAGCTGCCAATATGCTAGAATTTTTTCTTCTCACCAATCCATGCACATAATAGTTGCAAGATATTTTTTATGAAACTGAAAAATGGAAATGAACAACATGGAAATGCTTTAAGCACTAAAGGTTTATGGAGGCTATCTGCTAGCTGCCTGTAGAAGAAATCTGTTATTCAATGGCCTTGCTTGGGATTAGTGAGTGCTGGAAATATGGGGCAACTTAGTACCAATGATGTACGAAATGAAAACTTCACATCTCATATACTATAGAACTTGTGTAATTTTCATGTAATAAGCACTCTTGGAATAGTTTGGAATGTGACTCAGCATCTTTTTTTTGGTGGCTTTCTTTCTTAATTTATTGTACAAAAAACATTTCCGAGCATCTATCATTATTTTTTAGATCTGTGTTTATTGTTTGAAATTTCCATAAATACTACTTGCATTATTTTATCCCCCACCCTCTCCTCTCTCCAATATAATATTTCTTCTCCCTCATGTCTCGTGGGAAACAAAAATCCTCCATGATTTTATTCTTTCCTTAGAACAGTATTCTCAAAAAAGAAAAAGACATAAATGTGCAATTTTATTAGGTGATGGGAAGGTAATGAAATATGAATAGATGATTGTGATGTCTACACCTTTAGAAATCATTTCTTTGAAATTCTCTTTGTGATATTCCCAAACCGATCTTTGATCATTATTATGCATAATGCCTCCCAATTGACCTTCTAATCAAATTCTATCTATATCCCTCCTGTAACCTTGAACTGAAGTATGATATGCTGACATCTTTACACATACAGAACTCCTTTTGGATACCGTCAACAAAATTTCTGGATCATTTCCATAAAACACATATGTAGCTTAATTGCTAGTTTTAATCTTCCATCGCATAGTAGGTGAAATGCAACTGACCACATGTACCTCTTGTTGTCCTTTCTTGAACTTTGTTGCTTTGCTCTTAACTATTACCTCCTCTATTTGTCTCAGGCAGAGCTGGCACGGAAATTTTTCAAAGATGAGAGGCATTGCGACTTGGAAGGTAAGTAAGAATCGTCCTGCAAATTAAGTAAATACAACTGTAGTGCAGATCATGGATAATTCTGATTGAAATTGCCTTTGTGAGACGTTTTTGTTCTGCCTTTACATAACAAGTCAATGTTGGTGGAACTTCTTCTTTCTCCATGATTCTGTTTTTTGTACTTCTTTTTGGAAACACATAATTGAGGCAAAGAGTAATGATAAATAGAGTGAAAACTTATAGTGAAACCACACAGTGAATGATGTGGCAATACTGAAAAGACAAATGTATCCCTAATTAGCTGCACCTCTCTTAAGGAAAGTGATTAGTGATTTATTCATTTACTAGCATCCACATCATTCACTATGAGTTTCACTATCAATTTTCACTCTCCCTATCATCACTCTTTTAAATGTATTAGTTCAATGTTTAAATTATAATGTAATATTTATTTTTATTTATAAAATTATTCTATAAAAGTGTACTAAAGATTATTTTTTAAAATTAGCAAATGTAATAATCAGTTCATATGTTAAGAACGTTTGTTAATAATTTTACACATCTCCTTGTAAATTGCATTTTGGTCCCTCGTCTCACTATGAGTTATGGTGAGACGATCTTATAAGAGATTTTCTCTATATTTTTTAACTTATACCATACATTGCATTTGTTAAATTAAATACTATAATTTTAAATTTAAATAAATACTACTTAAGTTATATAGTGTATTTTTTATGTAATATTTCTTATATTTTCACAATGAAACACACTTTATTACATGTTTTAATTTATAAAATATAGATATTAAAAAATACAGTTTTAAGTTAAAATGTAAAGTGACATGTCTCTGTGATAATGGACAAGCCACCTTTTCTAAGACTTCCCTAATATAATTAGCAGGCATATCTTACATATCTATTTAACTTCACAAAATCTTATTTCCATCCGACTAAATATTATTTTGGACCGACTAATTATTTCTTGCAATTCTTTTGCGTTTCTAAATTTTTACCCCAAGAAAAAAATAATGCTAATTTAACCCCAAATTTAAAAATATTTCACTATATAATTCCACTATTTATTAATAAGCCTCTGATCTTATCATAAGACAACCTCGTAAGAGAGAGACTCTTTGTGCAATTTGCAAAGGAGAAAACGATAAGTATGTTGATTGTTACCCCGATCGATATGAGTTGGAACGTTATCTCTAGTTGATGTAGACTCCGTCCTTGAGTTTGAGTTAAGGTTGTTGGACGGTTCGACAATAAAGAAATAACTTTATATTATGAACCTTTTATTTTCCCACAAAGATCTCTTTCTAGAAGTTCATATTTAATACCTTTTTTGTTTAAATGATTTTTAAAAAAATATGTTTATATTTACCTTTTTTTAGTGTTTTTTATGATAAACACTGACAAAAAGGTAAAATTTTGACCAATCTGATTAATATAAGTTGTTGAATTTTCAAATATTTTCATCACCAATATTTTAAATAAAAAGAACACGGAAAAACAAATAAAACATACTCCCGGACTATAGCCTATGTTGAACAATGTATACTTTAATTTATACTCTTCATCTCAAATTAAAGAGCACACTTATTATTTACCAATCAATATTATTAAACTTTAATTATACATTTAAATAGTTATATAAGTACTAATATGATCGCAGAAAATTTTATATGTTAGCAAATACTGTATGTTAATGTATTGAGAAAACAGATTCTGACACGTGTTGCACAAATTCTATATTTAATAAAGTGAGGGGTGTTTTTGGAAGAAATGAGTGATTTATGAAACACGTGTCAGAATCTGATTTGCCCAACACCTTAACATACCACATTTGCTAACATTTAGTAAAATTTTCTGGTATTTTTATTTTGCAATTCATTCAATTCATTTCTTAACAATTTCTTTATTAGAAACTTTAGATTTTCTTAATGTTATTATTAGTAAAACAATTGCATGATTATGGTTAAATTACTCAACAGAGAGAGAATGGTGAAAATTGTAGCGACATTGCTGAGTGTTGACAGGAGCAGAAAATCGAATTAAAAAGACCAAGCATGCTCTCTGACAACGGAAGCGCAAATAATTTGGAAGCTTCCACCGACCACGGAAGGGCTGCATTTTCAATCTCAAGGGCCAACACCAAATAATTAAATAACGATTCATTTCTGAATGTTTTTTTTAAGAAAGTACACCATCTGTTAGGGTAGGTTTTGGCAGATTCATACTTATTTATTAATACGGTGTTGTTTTTTTACATTGGGAAGTCAAAATAATGACGGAAAAAAGACAACTCCTCCTCTTATTTGTATTACTGTGTTTTCTTGGGCCATTTTATTAACCTCTATGACTCTTAAGCCATGTTTTAGTGGTTTTTAGGTTCTCAGGAGTAAACCACATGAACTAAGTCCATAATGATTGACCTTGTTGCATTTTCACCAAAACTTGATGGAAAAGCCTGTAATCACTGTACATAGGATTTCAAGCACAGACCATTTTCTTCAATAGGAAAGTACATTTTGATGTATGATCTCCAAGTTCTTTTCTATTGGTTTTCGTTTTTCTGTAATTATTAGATAAAGAGGTATGGAGGGGAGAACATGCTTGATGAGTATTATTTTTCTAGCAGGGATAAGCGTTTGTTTTGCCATGAATTGATCTAGAGCTTATTGTGTTCATCATACTCTGGAAGTAGACATTTTTGCTTCAACCTGTGTAAATAGGACAACCCAAATATTTAGATGGCAATTTTCATGCCATCATTTTTGTTTCGATTTTGATGGTTGCTTCTATGTGATTGGCTGAGTATTTGGATAGGTAGAAAAATGATTTCTCATAATTACCTTTTGGCATGTTACCTTTTTGCTTCAAACCAGTAGAGGGTTGAAAGAATCCATTAGGACTTCCAATTATCAGTGTCCAAAAGAATGTTGCCTTTATGTTTTCCATTATGAGCTTAACTATTTTTCCTGAAAATCCAAGTTGTATTAACAGTTTAGGTTGGAAGTTCCTAGAAACTCTGCCGAAAGTTTTTCATCATGTCAAGTTTTATGATCATGTTATTACTTTTTTTATTTTGGGTGTAGATAATTACTGATCTTTTGCATAAGCAACACATTATATGGTAGCTCCCTGCCTGAGATGAATGCATATTGCTCGGGGATTGTGATTTCATTCATATAAGGTTTCAGTCTTGCAGAGATTACTTTTGAGAAGATCTTATTCGTAAAATTACACAGACTTATGGGTCAAAAGTCCTTAAATGTTGAACATGCTTATGGGTTGAAAGTCTTTAAATGTTAAACACACTTCTTTTTTAGGTATTAATACAATTAATGTAGAATATATAACTCTGGGTGTTGGAGAATGGTTGATAAAGTCACTGACACGTTCAAGGACATTTTTTTTATGATGTGCTGTATTTTCTTCAAAAATAGGCCAGTAACGGTCTCGAGGCCGATTCGGGATCCATTTGTCTGAAAGTGTTGAAAATCTCAGCTAGAGTTACTAGTTTTTCTAATGAGCTATTCATTGGCTTGGGAATGTTTTCTAATAAGCAAGATGTATTTATGTCTAGGGGCATTTCTCGGTTCATGATAAATATAAATTAGTATATAAACTTAAATTATAAATACATGAAAAAATATGTATGAGTAAGTTACTGGTCAGGACCGGATCAGAACCCGAAATCCTAGAAAATCTTAGACCGAAGGTTCGACCGGAATTCTATATATCTGGTTCCGATTTTTATATTTTGGTCCAATTTGGTCCATTTCACCGGTCCGGACAGATTTATGAACACCCTATTTATATATGTGCGATCAGTGTCTTCATTACTGATTGACAAACTTTTAATAATCCATTTTTCCTTAGAATGTTGATCCCTGTAATGAGTTGACTTTTGTGTTTGGCTTTAGCTAAGTGATGAAATTGTTTTGAGTTGGTGTCACCCTAGTTAACCAATGTATCCTTAACTTTTGGCAACAAAAAGTATCATGATTTTTTAAGGCTAGTGTTAGCTCAACTTTAGACTTCTTGTAATTTGCTTGTGTGTCAGTGATAGAATGTAAAACCCACAAATAATTGTCGCTGTGTGTATTCATATATACTAAGTACAAAGGGTATACAAGGCAGAATCAGATATGGAAAAAGAAAAGGATATACACAAAACCAATCAGAAAGGGTATTCCTTTCTTAACCTGATTCTAATTTATCTAATATTCTATTA
>JAULKJ010317398.1:0-10637 GCA_032355405.1 Rubia balearica | reverse complement strand
AGCAATTCATATAAACAACTTCTAACACCATTAATGGATTCAATAATCTAATTCAAGAACAATAAATCACACAATAGAAAAAGCTTAAAATATATTAAATCAAGAGTCTCAAGTCATGGGCTTAGAAGTTATATCAATTGCTCCCAAGATATAGTTTAGTTACTACTAATCATACTAATTAGCAACAAAAATTTAAATATAGAATCTAAGATGAACAAGGATGAATGAAATGGAAAACTAGGGTTTTGAGAGCTAAAAACGGGCTGGGAAGAATTGCCAAGAAGAAGAAGTGAAGTGTAGTATTTATATTACAAGAATTCTGAATAGTAAATCTGGGGAAGTGGGCCGTCGCGATCACGATGGACATAGTAACTTGCCCTTTGACTTTGGTCTTCAGTTTTCATGTAGTCTTTTTTTCTTCATTCTTCGGGTCTTCAAAGTCTTCATAATGGAGTCTTTAACATCTTCAAGTCTTCGATAAATACCTCGTCTCACAGAATCCTCATTATAAGTGTCAAAAGCGATAAAGTATAATAAGAATTCGAGGTAAAACAAAGTCTTCAAAGCACATAAGGGGAACCAAAATGAATACAAAAAAATCCCAAAATAGCAATATAAAATGGATACATCAGATGAAATGGTAAACAATATGTTGACGACATAGCAATCAAAAACAAGAAGGTGTGTCAGTTTGCATTGGACTTGAAGGAAACCCTGGATAAATTAAGCACAATTGAAATGAAACTGAACCCCAAGAAGCACATAATTGAAGTGGGTGCAGGAAAGTTTTTTGGGGTACAAAGTATCCTCGAAAGGAATTGAGGCTAACCCGGAAAAGATACAAACAATAATTGACCTCCCTAAACCGCGAATAGTAAAAAAAGTGCAGGTGTTGATGGAATCCCTAGTATCACTTAGCAGGTTTATCTCGAAAGCTGTAAAAAACATTTCCCATTGTTCAACATCCTAAAAAAGGCTTAGAAGTTCAGCTGAAATTAGGAGAGTTAGAAAGTGTATGAGCCCTTGAAAGAACAGCTCTAACCATTAGTCAACTTAGCAAAGAGGGTATGAAACTATTTGCAAAGTCATAGCATAATCGTGTATACTAAATACCCAGTGTAGAATATCTTGAAAAATCCAGAATCATCAAGCAGAATGACTAAATGGGCATTGGAATTGGGATAGTACGAGATCCAGTTTCAAGTGCGAACTGCAATTAAGGTGCAAACCTTAGAAAATTTCATAGCAGAAATGGAGAATGTAGATGCACATGAGGAAAGTACACCAAAATCTTGAATAGACAAAGGAAAAGAAAAGTGAATAGACATCGCATGGAAATTGTTTGTTGATTGGGCATCCAGCGAAGAAGGATACGGTGCGGGATTGCTATTGATAAATCCAGATAGAGGAGAACATAGATACTCACTTCATTTTAATTTCCCACTCACAAACAACGAAGCTGAATATGAAGCACTGGTACGTGGGTTAGATCTTATAATTCAGAAAAAGGTTAAAATCATTAAGTGCTTTAGCGATTCATAGATAGTGGTCCAGCAAGTGTGTGGAGACTATGAGTTGCGAGAGTAGAAGTTGATAAAGTAAGGAGAGTTCACCAGCTTATGGGCCAGCTTGAATACTTTAACATTCAACACTTACAAAGGAGCAAAAATACCAAGGTAGACACCTTTATATAAGCTGGAAATAGTTGGCTTCAATTCATTGCTGGAACAAAATGATGTGATTGTAGAGGTCATACCAGTTAGAAGTATAGTTACAAAAATTGTATCAACAGTTCAGACAGAAGAAACAAACTGGATGACACCGTTGATGGACTACTTTGAAACGGGAAAATTGGTAGCAGATAGAATACATGCCAGAAAGTTGGAATTAAGAGCGTACAACTACGTTTATAATGGGGGAATCTTATACAAAAAAGGTTTCCTATATCCATAGATTAAGTGTATGATGCTATCTCAAGAAAAAAGGAATTATGAAAGAAATTTTTGAGGGATAATGTGGGACAGATCACGGGTCTAAAAAAAATCTCTAAGAAAATAATTCCTGTAGGGTGTTATTGGCCAATGATTTTCAATGATGTGCACAAATTTTTGCTAAAGTGCACTACAGAAACACCGTACACCCTAGTTTATGGGCGTGAAGCAGTAATACCAGTTGAAATCGGGAACTCAAGCCTAAGACTGGAAAAATACAATAAAGGTAGTAATCCAGAAATTATGAAATTGGATTTAGATGAAGTTGAGAAAAAAAAAACATGCAACGATCACAGAGGAAAAGTACAAAGAGAATGTGGCTCGAGCTTATGACGAGAGGTTTAGGAAAATACAGTTCTGAGTTAGCAATCTCGTGCTGCGAAAGAATGAGGCAAATCTGGCAGAAGAAAAAGAAAAACTATACCCAAAGTGGGAAGATCCATACAGCATAATGAAAGCTCATTGATCTAACTGCAATTAGAGAGGTTGGATGGTAGTAGCATCTCGAACGCTTGGCATGTGATACACTTAAGAAAGTTTTATGTTTAGCTATCCTTAGTGGGTGCAAGAAAAATATCAGTTGTATATGAGCCATGATATGATCTTTGGTGGCCTTTTCATTATTAGCTTCATGGTTCATTTTCAAGTGTGATATCATCACCGATTGTACATATTCTATATCAGAAAACTCTCTCGGGGTAAATAACCCTTAGTACTGTAGAGTTAAATTTTATGCAAAAACATAGTAGCACCAGCAAAAATTAGGAAGCCATGGTAAATCACAAACAAAATAAAATCTCACAGCTTGCAACCGCGAACAAGTAAATTAGTACAATTGCAATCGGGAAAGCTACAGACTTGTAAAAGTACGAATATCGAAAACAAAAAAGTGACAAAAGCAAGTAATAGATCTAGTGGCTTTGCACAATATAGGTTTACAACCTCAAACTCGCAAGCTATATATCTTGCAAAAAGAAATGCAAAGGCACACGTGCCTATGAAAAGCAACAAAATCAAGCAATTGATCTTTCGGCTTAACACAATATAAGTTTACAAACTCAATCTTTCAAGCTATAGATCTTGAAAAAAATTGCAAAGGCTGATGTGCCTACGAAAACAGGGACAAAAACAAGTAATAGAGCTTGGGGATTCGCACGAATCAGGTTATCATAACCTAGAACACGTAAGCAATAGATCTTAAAACATAGAAACCAACTGGATGTCATTACCTCAAAGTAATATATGGTACCATAATTCCAAACTATTAACCACCAGTCCTCATTGGCAACTCAAGACGAAAGAATAAAAATATAGTAAAAATGACATTTTATAATAGTCGTAAACAAACACATTGAAATAAAAAAACAAGGTAACAAAAAATAGAAGAACAAAGAAGGGATTTGAAGATAATCAGTTTAATTACTTAAAATAGAAAAGAGGTCGTAATTTATGTTCCGATATCGTAACTATTAACATTCGTTCCCATAGTTTAACATATTCAAATTGGGTTCCAAGTTATGAATATCTTCTAGGAAGAAATTTGTAAAGAAAATATAGAGTTCCCCTATCGGAACCTCTTAGTGAAGTATGGTAATTTCATCAGATACTGCCTTAAGTTCTACTACCATATTTCTTGCTTAAAACAAATAGATTAGGGGAGACTTGAATACTTTTGGAAGAACATGATCTAAAACAAAATAAAACATTGAGCTCATGGTCATTAAAAAAATTTAACGACAAATATCCTAACTAGAAGGTTACAAATCCATAAATATTACATTCCAACAAATGTTTTTCAAATCCATGACAAATCAACTTAACATTTCATCAATCTTGGAGTCAGTCTTCTCAATGTTAGCATCTCCGTCCTTAGTGAGTTCAGTCTCTATCTGATTATCCTCTGAATAGTTAGGCTTGAAGCTGGGAATAATCTCATCGTCACTAAGCACAATATGGAGTCTGGTCCATTCAATGAATTTTTCATGCCTAGCTTCAGCCGCGGCTAGCTTTGCATTAGCGGTACTGATTTCAGTTAGAAGATATAACATGTACCTTTTGAAGGTACTCATCCACGAACCTCGATTACCTGCAAAATAAAACAAACCATTGTCAAAAACATATCTAGGGATGTTAAAAAAGGAAACATATTTAAAATTGAAAAACTTTCAATACTCACGAGATTATGAGCCTCTGTCTTCTCTATCGCAGCTTCCCTTCCTCTCTTTGCTGCCTGAGCGGACAACCTGGGAATTGTGTGCTGCACATATACACCGTCATTGTTCAAGCCAAATGCTTGTGGTTAAACCAGGCCTCATCATAGTACTCTAACCGCAATGGTTTATCGACTGGAACAACCTTCCACTTCTTGATCAATGCCGTGATCAAGCCACCATTTGGAAGATCTTTCTTCTTACTAGTCGTAGCCTTCAATATATACATTAGAATCGTATAGGTTGGGTTAAGCTTCACACCCTCCCTCACATAGTAGAATAAAGTGAGATTTCCGATTATAGGATCACATGCATGAACCCCTAATGGTAGGATATTTTTACATATCCACTCATAAACCAACCTATCCTCAGCAGACAACACCCCTGCATCATAGCTCTTTGCCTTCACCGGTCCTAATCCTGACCTATTGAAATATTTTTTAGTTATAGCCACAGGGCACAACGGGGTTACCTCTGTAACCCCGGGCCAATTTTGTTGATGGTAAATTTATATAGGCCCCCCTTATCGATAGGCTTCAATTTTGTACGGTTAGCGTATTTGCAACTTAGGGTATCATTTATTGAATACTTTGTAATGGGCATTGTCACAGCGTTTACGATTATCTGATCCTTATTACTACAACATTGTCCTAAATTAGCAAAAAATTGTAGGACCTCATCATAATGGATTGGTTCATCTAAAAATAGTAACTTGTTAAAACCCGATGGCACAAATTTAATAATCAGATGCCCTAAATCTAGTGACACAACATCTGATGCACGAATAACTTTTGGGTTGGTGCATTTTCTGCATTGAATGCTAAATACCTTTGTTCGGCACCTGGATTGACGAATCGTTATGCTAGTTTGGGTTGCTTCCGAGTTGGTTTTTGACAACTAGTAGACGCAGTCCCACATCCACCACCCGATTTACTGCCGCAATATCTTAGACCCATTATCAAGTTATTTAGGAGAAGAATGTGTAGATGTTATGAGTTTGCAAATACAGGGGAAATATAAATTTAGGGATTTAGGGTTTTGAAATGGTTATGAAACTCGATCCTCAAATTTTGTATATGTGTATATATATGTGTGAAAATGAGTTCCAAATTAGGAACAAATTTTGTCACATTTCTCAGAGAAAAGATGTATTTTCGAGTTTGAAACTCATTCTGATAACCATTCTGAGTTTGGAACACATTTCCTAGCTTTAAAAAACATAGGGCAATAAAGGCGGTTTTCAAATGGGTAATTAATACCTATTTGTTTTGAGCGCGAGTTCCCTCACATTTTTCCTCCAAAAACCCTCCCAACACCTCTATCTTCAAAATTATTCACAATTCTCGCATAGATTCTCACACATCTAAAAATATCCTAAAACCCTAGTTTTCTTCATCTTTATGAAATATTCTATGAAGAATCAACATCAAGAAGCTATGGTTTTGGTCAGGGTTTTTACAAGGTGAAGCAAATAGGCAACCTGCATTATTTCAACATCTTGTCCCCATCTATTATTGGAAAGATATGGATAAAAGTGTTGGTGTTGTTTTTTTAGTGTTCTTCCTTAGATATATGTACATGGAGTGTTCTATTAATGTCTACATATAGTTTCTTATTGCGTAATATCTTCGATTGTATTATAGTGATTTCCAAATTCATTGTAGTGGAATACATTGATTTTCCATATGCAGTATAATGTCAAGGAAAAGGGTTCGAGAAGAATCAACGGGTTCATCTCGGGACTCTCCAATACAACCATCTTTGATGATGATGAAGAAAAGGGGTCAACAGTTATCATCGTAGCTAGGACACACTGTAGAACTTTAGAACGTAGAATGGAAAGGAAGGAGTCAACATTGTTAACATTCGACCAATGAGGAGAATGTTTGAACAAAGAGTGTGCTAAGTGGTCAATTTGGGTAGGCAAAGTGGGTAGGACAAGGGTAGACGTAAGTACTATAACTGGTACGAGCTCCCTAAAGAGTACAAAGATGTTGTTTGGAAGGAATACAAGGTGCCCACTTGCATTTCTTACTTTGCTTATGATTATACCATTATCCTTACATCTAGGGTTCATATAATTTGAGGTACATGTATTTGATCTTGATTTTGCATAATTTATAGAGGTCATTAGAGATCGATTATCCTGATATGGATGATTTGAAGAAGATATCAAAGTGTTGGAGAGAAAACATGTACACATTTTCTAGTAATTAAAAAGGGTGATCGTCCTGGGTTGACCTATATGCATATTCAACCGGGTAGTTAGAAAATTCATAAGTGGAGAACGTTAGATAATGAGAAAAATGTAAGTGGTTTAAATTAATTTTTATTTGTCTTTAGATATTACTTTGGCTATGACATACTAAAAACCAGAGTACAAGAGCGAAAAAACAAAGTAATGCATTGAAAAAAAGACACCACCTAGGAAGAGCCATGGTGAATATGAATTAGCGGCCCTTGAAATAGTGAAAGAACGTTTTGAAAGGAATGTTAAAATTTCCATCGATGGGGGGATGATCAAGGAAGAGGCGAGGTTATCAGTTACTCCGATCGATGTGCAAGAGATAGATAAGTGTGATCTCTTCTTGAAGAGCCGACAAAACAAAAAGGGTGGGTACAATAAACCTTTGATCATCTAAGTCGAGGAATGAGTGGTAAGACTTCATCTATTCATTCTTATTTTACAGGTGTAATATTTCATTTAATTACTGTTCATGGAACCGTATTTCGTGTGAAGGGAAAGTCAAAGCAAGACCGATTGGAGGGACAATTCATTCCATCAAGTAAGCATGATATCCTTCGTGAACCAACAAATTAAACCCGAGTATCCCGGCCATGCTAGAGGTGTGGGATCATTTTTTTCCAAAGAGAAACGTTAGGGATAGTTCGAACCTATGATCCGGCTAAACCATCTAGCATCCATGTCTTGCAAAATGAAGCCCTCGTCAGAGACAAGTGGATAGAGCAACAAGAATTATTGATTCAAAAGTTGGTTGAGCACACGAGGCTCCCTTTTCCTGAGAACTTGGATAAATTGACACCCGGTTGGACACCAAAGTCTAAAGAATCACGACATTCACCGGGATAAGTGGAGATGAACTAACAACCCATTCTTGATCCCCCCAACACATGAAGAAAATAACATTCTCAATGCCATTGTATTGACCCCAAACAAGGTTAGTCGAGTTAAATTATTTCATTCAGAGGTATTATATTACAAATTTATTTTACAATATGTTGGTTCTCCCTCACAATGTAGACATCGCATTTGTGAGAACTATACATATATCGAGGTGACAAGGGTAGGCCATTATACTTTACCGACTGAATTCTACATGAATCAATGTGGCATCATTCCATTCTAATTAGTGATGGAATTTGTATAGTTTCAATGGAAAACCCCAAGGTCCTCAAAGCTCCATTAACAATTACGGAAGGTGACTATAAGCGAGTGGGATCTGCCCAGGGAATGTTCTTTCAATAGCCTCGTCGTCTTATTTATGCAGACCCAAAGATTTTCATTTGAAGGTGACATCAATGATGATATCTAAACCAATCGTTCAGGCAGAAAAGACTACGAAAACTCCCATGACTCGGGCACAGGTTATTAAGGATTCACCGCATTTTGTGAGAGTCTTATTTGATTTCATGGTCAAACACCAAAGGAAGTTAACTTAATTATTATCGGGTAATGAATGTGTATTCAGTCAGAAGCAAAAATTCATCACATCATGGACTAAATTTGAAGATCTATGGAGGTGTGACCAAGTGAACCTGACGATAATGTACTTATACTTATTGTAAGTAGTTCATCTTTTTGCTTTGTGCAAGTTATTAATAATTTGTGATCATTTTCCCTAATTGATGACATCTAATTCCATCTTAAAGGTACCTGTATTATTTTCTAACCAAAAAGACAAGGGTTGGATAGGGTATTTGTGCCCGGTGTTTACTCAAGAAATCGGGTGTACTATTCAGGAGAGAGTTGACTACATTTGCAAAAGACTTCGTCTAAGAGATAAAATATTATTTGTTTCGCTGTACATTGAAAGGTGATGGATACACACTCATGTATTTAAAGCTAACCCACGAATACATTATTTTATATATTTTTGTCCATTGATTTAGGGACCATTGGAGATTAATATTTATGGTTCTTGACAAAAAGCACGTTTACTGGATGGATCCTCTTCACTACCAACCGTTCGATGCATTCGTTAGAATATTGGGTAACTCTATCGATGGTCGGGGGAATAATGGTGATGAGGGATTGAACCAAATCAAGGTATGATTATCTTTTCATGTTGCGAAATTCGATGTAGTCATCGGGTATTGTAATTATATGTTACTAATATAAATTGTATTTATTAGTACAAGAAACAAGAACACACGTGGGAATGCGGCTATTACATAATGCTATACGCAGCGGAGTGTGTTACACATATGTGTGAGGATTACCTAGAGATAGAAGAAGTCTGTTTTCAAGATAAATATTTTGAGAATGTTTTTAAGCAAAGTAATCTGTCGTCCCAATTTTATTTGGTAACTTTGGTTGTTTCATGAATTTTCCCAAAAGTTGTCAAGCCTTATTCACAAGATGTCATCAACAGCACTAAAAATTTCTTGGCTAGGTATCTCGTGTACTCACGCTCCTCTTTAATTGGGAATCCAAATGTGGTATTATGAGAAACTATAATTAGATGGATTTGTTGTGCAAAATAGATTTTTGATAGCTTCTATTCCTAGAATTAGATAACTTCTATAGACTGTTGCTTTGTTACCGTTGTGTATATATTTTTGATATCTAGTGTCATTATCACTTGTATTTTGTATAGTTTGGATATGTTTGTAGAGGATTTTGAAAAGACTGGTTTGTGATGAAATTAATGTTTTTTACCATATTGTCCAATCGTAGTTCCGATTGACGAACTAGAATATGTATATATAAATAGACCTAATTTCATGTTCCTCCATCGGGACATTAAGAGCAGAAATAGTTTCGAACTCGAAACGGTTTTGCCAGAAACTGCATCTCCTGCATCAATATACCAGTGTGATTCCATAATTGATCCCCAATAGAGGAATGATTCCTGAAGGTCTGACACTGTTCTATATTCGTAATAGCATTTCGCCTATTACCATTTGACCAATAGTTCCGCACTCGAAACTCAAAAAGTTTTTCCTCAATCAAAACTTTAAACATTATACAAAGGTCACATAATCAATTTCACGCTTAGAACTGCACCGATAGTCCGACTGTCAGAGTAAATGTTCCAAGCTCAGAACTAATTAAAGGCGATGCCTGAAAAGAATCAAAGGCGGTTGATAACCACCTTTGATCCTTGTCATTCGAAGGAAGTTCCCGGAACCACCTTTGATGGCATAGGATCAAAGGCACGACTAGAGAATTCACTCCTGAAGTGACTTCTCTAGTTCGAAGGAACCACCTTTAGTAGCCCTAGTTTTCACTAGTAAACACAGAGCCTTGTAACGATATAGTCACATAACACGTGATGAGTATGTCCACAAATTTTACCCCTGATAAGTAAATGCTTGAGTAAATTTTACTGAGAAGTTCCGTCAAAAGCTACTCCACTCCCACATTCACTTTGGTGATTCTATAAAGAGTATTCATGTATGCTGATACTCTCATTTGGTGTATAAAGAACATTAAGAGAATCCATCACCCCAAAACACTTCTGAAATCATGTGTCCAAAAGCATGTTCTATTACCTATCATTTCCTAATTTTTTATTTTTTATTTTTTATTTCCCATTGAATCCACTTCTTTTGATATTCAATCTATAGGTTGGGTTATCGTAACGAATGATTCTTCGTTTAAGGGTACCATTCCAATATTTATTTGTAAAGTACACATTTTGATAATTGGCAATTTATGGAAATTATAAAAATTTGGAATAGTGTGCATTGAAACATTAAAAGGAAATTTTGAGAAAAGGACATCCGATTAGCTACTCTTTCTATCCATGTTTGAGAAATATTCCGGTGGGGTTTGAGAATGTGTCGCCCATTTTGTGAATGAATAAAATATCAATTCCTATATTTATGCAATTGGATTGGATCAAAAGTAAATCAGAACTAATTTGATAATATACCTTTCTGTATGGGATTTAGTTTTAATGGATGAGGTATATTTTAATTCCTTATTACAATGGATTTGATTTGGTAATACCTAGTTCATGGGATTTGAATGTAATGAGAATATGTGATGGAATAGGAATTATTTTTGAACATATTTTGATGCATGTGAGTGGCTTTAAATAAAAGAAAATTTTGGAGAGCTACTTACGAATTTCACAAAGAAAATCTGCATCCAGGTTTTCATATATTTGAGAAGTAATCAAGAGTCTTTTGGCCTGTATTTTACCATAATCTTAAACTATCGATCAAGTTCAGAATTAGATACCCTAAT
>JAULKJ010317378.1:0-10639 GCA_032355405.1 Rubia balearica | reverse complement strand
CATGATAGAATGTAAAACCCACAAATAATTGTGGCTGTGTGTATTCATATATATACTGATTACAAAGGGTATACAAGACAGAATCATATATGGAAAAGGATATATACAAAAACAATCAGAAAGGGTATTCTTTTCTTAACTTGATTCTAATTTATCTAATATTCTATTAATATGCAAGATTAAGATTCCATTCTAAAGCAGCAGACTAAAAGATTGGATGGGAAGATCAGTATCAAATTGAAGCTATGGTACGTGATGCTGGATCCTTGATTCGCCCGCTTCACCAGACTGGCATAGATAAAGATCTTGGCGAGATTTCAGATCTGCTACAGAGATTCGATGTTATTGGAGCAGAAATTCAAAACACTCCTTCACAATCTTCCCAATCCAGTGATTTGTTTTTTGGTGATCATTCTACAAACTCCAACTTTTGTCATGGCAATGACGAGGACTTCAAAGTACACCAAGCATGGGCGAATCTACATGGGGCTGGCAAGACGAAAATTACGGGGAATTTGGGTCGTAAATTTTTTTAAAAGTATTTATCAGCCCCCTCTAATAAGGGAAAAAATTGAATTTTTTTAACCGATAGATCAATCCCCGCCAGACATCTATCTTGGCTCCGCCCCTGACACCAAGCCACTCAAATGTCGAGTCATCAACCTCCACAAACTACTCAAGTTGTTGGTTTTCAAAAATGATGAGGTGGAATCAATTTTGGATCAGCTGACTAAGGGATCAAACCAAATGCGTATAGTTCCAATTTCTGGAATGACGGGCATAGGTAAGACTACTTTTGCCCTCAAACTATACAATCATCGTTCCATCATTACCATTTTCAGGTCCAAGCATGGCGTACCGTCTCTTAAGTGCTGGACAAGAAGAAACTGTTGGTTCAGCTCATGAATCAAATCAAAGAATCCGATATCTATAAAGATATGACTTAAGACGATCTAGCCTACAAACTTCATCGGAGCTTGAAATGTAAGGATATTTAATCTTGTTGGATGATGTGTGGACCATGGAAGTAAGGAATAGTCTGAAAACATCATTCCCGAATGATTCTACTCAGAGTAGAATTATTTTTGACAAGTCGGCATAGTGATATCGCTCCTCAAGAAAAACCTTATTCACTTCGACTAAGGGCAGACCATGAGTGTTTCAATATGCGAGATGAAATTATCATTTGAAGAAGGATGGAATCCTGTTATTGGGAAAGGATATTGCAAAGTTGTGTAAAGGACTACGCTTACAGTTGTCATTGTGGCTGAACTTCTGATCACCGTGAAGCATGAAGGTTGGAAGGGAATTCTGGATCATTTGAGCTCAGTTGGTGTATCCCGTGAAGAACAATGCAACAGTGCTTTGGAGTTGAGTCTCAAGCATCTACCAAATGACTTAAAACTCTGCTTCTTATATATTGGTGCATTTTCGGAAGATGAAGAAGTTTGTGTGAAAAGATTGATTCGATTATGGATTGCTGAGGGATTTATCAAAAGGAATAGCTTGAAGACTTCAGATGATGTTGGCCGGGAGTATTTGGAAAACTTGGTTCAAAGAAGTTTAGTAATGGTTGATGAAAGAAGATCCACAGGCGGTGTCAAAAGTTGCAGAATTCATGACATACTACATGATTTTTGCAGGACAAAAGTAAGAGAAGAAAACAACTTCCACCTCTTACACGGGTATGATCAACTTTCAAATTTTAACGAGCCAAGTTGCCTGTGAAGGTTGTGCATTCACTCTCAGCCAATCCATTTTAAGAAGTCAAAGTTATTTTGTCCTCATGTTCAATCCTTGTTGCTCTTCTCCCCTCAATCAATGTGGGATGACCCTTGCTTTTTCGATGTATCATTTGTCATTCAAATCTTTAAACTTCTTAAATTGTTGATATAGAGAAGTTTTGTTTGATAGCTGAGATTCCGAGTGAAATAGAATTTCTTACTCGCTTCACCTACTTATCAGTTCAAAGTCATTGGAGTGTTATTCCATTTTCTATTGGCAACCTCTCCAAATTGGAAACTCTCGTGGCTGATTTTGCCAGGTCATTTGAAGCCATTTCATTTCCACACTTTTTGGAATCTCCAAAATTTGAAATATCTTCAGATTCATCGGTGTAGAGGTTTTAGTTTACCCATTGAAAATCTTGAAAACTCTTCTAATATGTTAAGAGTTGGAAGTTCTTTCTGGTGTTCTATTCAAATCAGATGGCAGCGGGGAAAAACAATTGAAGAAGTTCTGAAACATCCACACGTTGAAATGTAGAATTCTACCTGATGATGAGAGTGGAGTGAGTAAGATTGTCGTTCCTGACATTTTAAATCAACTACGATCTCTTGCTGTTCTTGGACAAGGTAAACTGCAATATGAATTTGGTTCCGCACAAAATCTTAGAAAAGTGAAGTTGCAGAATTTTGAGCTGTCAAGGGAAGAAGTTGCGGTGATTGGGAAATTGCCAAACCTGGAGGTCCTCAAAGTACTTGGGACATCCTTTTCAGGGGATACATTAGTGATGGAAGAGGGAGACTTCACCGAACTTAATATATTCTACTTGTCTGACACCAATGATTGTTTAACACTGTGGACAGCTTCCGATGAGCAACTACCCTCTTTGCAGAAGTTGAGGTTGAGATATTGTACAGTGTTGGAAGAGATTCCTTCTACTTGTTTGGAGAATAGTCCAAAACTTGAGGAGATTGAAGTATATGGGTGTTCTTCCACTTTGGAAAATTTTGCCAGAAACATTGAAGCAGTGCAAGGAGATTTTGGAAATTTCGTCAAGGTGACCATTCCTTCCTCTCCTTTTTTAAAACAGAGATTTGGGTAGTGGTGATTATCTGCTTGACAAGTTTTTTTTTTGTTTCATTTGATGTATTGGAAGAAAATGTAACCTATAAAGTTTCTGGATGTTACAATTTATATTATTCGGTTGCTCATTGTCTAATTACTCAAGGTGTCAAACAATGAAATCGTGATGTTGAAATTCAAAACTAGCAGAGTACTATATTTCCGCATAAATGGGAAAAGGGGAAAAGGCAATGTAATTCGAAACCAGGTTTTAGACGTCCTGCTTGTTCAATATTGCCTCGTATCAAAGATGGCTGAAATTGTCGTCTCATTCACTGTTAACACACTCGGCACTGTTTTAAAAGATAAAATGTTTTGTTCCTGAAAGATGATGGACAATATCAGAATCTTGGTGAGAAGCTGGTGCGGATGAGTTTGTTTTCTTGACGATGCAGACAGAAAGCAAGATAAAGATGAGAGGATCCGCGATTGGGTTTCTGAAATCAGATATGTAAGCAACGATGCAGACGGCGCTATAGAAATATTCGTCAGCAAGATTGAGATCATAAAAAGAAATGAACCATTAAAATTTTTGCTTACCCCTCTATCTCAGTATATTGATCGGTCTACATATTTTTCAATCAAAACCAACCAATTGAGTCATTTGATTCAAATGTGAAATGCTGCCAACTTTGTGAAAATGCACAGATAATGTCATTCAAATCCAGAAATCACAAAAACGTGCAGAACACTCGAATCCTACTACAATACATCAATTATGGCTGCAAAACAGATGCCATTCACCAGCACCACAAAGCCTCAATCCCACCTCTACCGAGTTACTGCAATTCAGCCATCGAGCCTAAGTTCCAATGCACAAAAAAGCTGCAATTCACCCCCATTCTCTTTAATGCCAAGTTTACATAGAGTGTCCACTGTCGAATACATCAGGGTCTTATTGGCTAAGCTTTTCATATCAAAACTTATGAAGAAGACATTGACTCTGAAAAATGTGATTGCTTCATCAACTATATCGTAAAATGACAACGATATTAGTTGTGTCACAAGTAATAACAGGGACAGCACTATTAGTTATGTTTTCTCATGTCTGCAGGCACACGTAGGAATATAAAGAAGCTAAAAACAAACTGAACGTTACACTTTGTATAACTGGGACAGAAGACTACACTTTGCTCAACGTGCCAAGAATGTAAAGAATAAACTAGAGGTAAGTGCATTTTCTTTATATTCATCAGTCCTAAGTTTAACTTCATCTATGGGATGATGAATGATCGTTTCAGTGCATATTTGATGTTTTCTTTCAGATCAATCAGAAGATGGGGAAATCAGCTGTAATCAAAGGTCTGTACTCTGAAATTAATAAACTGTTTTTGTTTTACGCTCTATTCTACCTACCCAAGGAACAGTTAGTCCACGTGGCTAGTTTGCTTTGTTCATAAAGTAAAGTAGTAGTATTGACTATTGAGGCGGGGGGTCAGTCATGGAGGACCAAGCATGCCTTCCTTTTGCAAAGCAGATCTGAATTTGTGAAGCAGAGCTTCTTCCTCTCTGCTTCGTACTATTGCTTCTTCTTCCCCTCTGTCTGTGGTGACACTACCATGGCATCCTCCCTTATCGCTTCCATCCATTCTGCCCTCCACTCTTTGGGCTCAAATATCGGCCATGAGTTTGTCAAGTTGGGATTGAAGATTGAGCTAAGGAATCTGAAGGCCCTCCTTATTACTTGTTTCAGAAAGTTGGGGAGTTCTTCTTCAACTCTCCCATCTCTTTGCTTAACGATTCAAGATGCCACTGCAAGGATATGCCTACTGGAAGAACCAGTCGATGGTAAGCTTGGTGTTTCCTTATTCTGTAGGCAATGGGAGATTCAGGATGAGCTTAGCTATTTAGGGAGAGCAGTAGACGATGAATGGTACACAACCACTAGTGGTCCTCTTCTGACGGTGGATGATGTTGTCGCCGTCCTTGATTCCATTCTCCACAACTGGCTTGATTTTCAGTCAATGCTAACCATTAATAGTGGAGTTAGGATTGAAGTAAAAGTAATAGATGGATTTGAAGTAGGGATACAGTTCCTGCGAAATTTCCTAGTCTTTGCCAACCACACTGGTGTTCAGCTCCTCCATTTGTTAATTCTGGTTCAACCTATTGCCATCAATGCTGCGCGTGTCTTTGTCAGACGGGAAGAGTCCATGCTCGACATAGAATGGATGGAAGAAGTACTATCCAAGGGTTCAGCAGTGAATGGCATGGCTACTCAACATCAAGTCTATCGTGCCTACGCTCAAGCTCTAAGCACCTCAACCACAGGATCACAATATGCAGGTATGGATGATGGTATATTGATTGATTTCCTGGACTCTCTCATATCGTTCCTCAGGATCAACTCATAATATTATATGGAAGACTAAGATTCTGCAGAGCCATTCTAAAGCAGCAGCCTAGAAGCTTTGATGGGAAGATCATGGATCAAATTGGAGCTTTGATACATGATGCTGGATCATTGATTTGCTCCCTTCACCAGCTGATGTAGAAAAAGATCTTGACCCAGTTTCAGATCTGCTACAAAGATTTGATGTTATTGAAGTGGAAATCCAAAATACGCCTTTACAAACTTCAGAATTCACTGATTTGGTTTTGGGTGATGATTCTATGGACATCGACATTTGTGTTGACAATGAGAATGACCTCAAAGCATACAGAGACACTCAAACGTTAATTCATCAACCTCCACAAAGTACTACTTCTCAAGTTGTTGGTTTTGCAGACGATGAGGTGGAATCGATTTTGGATCGGCTGACTAGGGGATCAAACCAGTTGCGTATAGTTCAAATTTCTGGAATGGCAGGCATTGGTAAGACTACTTTTGCCCTCAAACTATACCATCATCGTTCTATCATGTACCATTTTCAGAGCCGAGCATGGTGTCCTGTCTCTCAAGTGCTGGACAAGAAGAAACTGTTGATTCAGCTCTTGAATCAAATCAATGAATCCGGTAGCTATTCTGAGATGGTTGAAGACGATTTAGCAGACAAACTTCGTCGCAGCTTCAAAGGAAAAAGATATCTAATCTTGTTGGATGATGTGTGGACCTTGGAAGTATGGAATAGTCTGAAAACATCATTCCCAGATGATTCTACTCAGAGTAGAATTATTTTGACAAGTCGGCATACCGTTATTGCTCCTCATGGGCTGCTTGATGAAAGACCTTTTCCACTTCGCCTAAGGAAAGACCATGAGTGCTTAGAGATATTGCAGATGAAATTATCCAGTAAACAAGAATGGAATCCCGATATTGGTATGAAAATTGCAAATTTGTGCAAGGGACTACCTCTTATGGTTGTCATTGTGGCGGGACTTCTGGCCACTGAGAAGAAAGAAAGTTGGAAGGGAATTATGGATCATTTGAGCTCAAATGCAGTATCTCTTGAAGAATAATGCAACAGTGTATTGGAGTTAAGCTTCGAGCATCTACCAGATGACTTAAAACTTTGCTTCTTATACATTGGTGCATTTCCAGAAGATGAAGAAGTTTCTGTGAGCAAGTTGATTCGATTATGGATGGCTGAAGGATTTGTTAAGAAGAAGGGATCGAAGACTTTAGAAAATGTTAGCCGAGGGTATTTGGAAAACTTGATTCAAAGAAGTTTGGTCATCGTTGCTCAAAGCAGATCCATAGGCGGGATCAAAAGTTGCAGGATTCATGACATAGTGCATGATTTTTGCAAGACAAAAGCAAGAGAAGAAAACACCTTCCACCTCTTACACGGCTGTGATCAACTTTCAGATTTTAACCAGCCATGTTGCCTGCAGAGGTTGTGCATTCACTCTACGCCAATCCATTTTAAGAAGTCAAAGTTATTTTGTCCTCGTGCGCATTCCTTATTGCTCTTCTCCTCTCACTTCGAATGGTACTCTTTCTTGTTTGATATGTCATCCATCGTTCAAATCTTTAAACTTCTTAAAGTGTTGGATATACAACAACTTGGTTTGGTTGCTGAGATTCCAAGTGAAATCGAACTTCTTACTCGGTTGACATACTTGTCAGTTCAAAGTCTTCGGGTTGCTATTCCATTTTCCATAGGCAACCTCTCCAATTTGGAAACTTTTATGGTAGATTTTCCTAGGTCATTTGAAGGCATTTCATTTCCAGACACTTTGGAATCTCCAAAATTTGAAATATCTGCATATTAATATCCAAGGAGGTTTTAGTTTACCCATTGAAAATCTTGAACACTCTTCTAATATGTTATTAGAAGCCCTTTCTGGTGTTTTGTTCAGCTCCGACGGCTGCTTGGAGAACCAATTGAGAAAATTCCCAAACATTCGCAGGCTGAAATGTAAAATTCTACCTGATTCTGAGAAGACAGTGATGCTCAGTAAGATTGTCCTTCCAGACTTTCTGAATCAACTACGATCTCTTACCATTTATGGATATGGCAAGCTTCAGTGTGAATTTGGTTCAGCACAAAATCTTAGAAAATTGACATTGCGGGGTTTTGAGTTGTCAGGGGAAGCAATTGCGGTAATTGGGAAATTGCCCAATCTGGAGGAATCAGTATATCCTTCTCAGAGGATACATTAGAGATGGAAGAGGGAGACTTCTCAGAACTTAAATTTTTTTGGTTGTCTCGCCCTTCTCGTTTGGCGAGGTGGACAGCTTTCGATGAGCAACTACCCTCTTTGCAGAAGTTGATGTTGAGCTATTGTACAGAGTTGGAAGTGATTCCTTCGTCTTGTTTGGAGAATAGTCCAACACTTGTGGACATTGAAGTCGATCGATGTTCTTCCACTTTGGAAGGTTTAATCAGAGACATTGAAGCAGTGCACGAAGATTTTGGAAATTTTGTCAAGGTCACCATTTCTTCCTCTCATTTTTAAAACAGATTGTATGCTTTGCAAGCTTTTTTGTTTCTTTTGGAATATTGGAAGAAATTGTAACCTATAAAGTTTCTGGATGTCACAGTTATGGTTATTCAGTAGAGGCAACATGCCTGGATTTGCCATTTATGTTTTTTCTTTTGATTTTTTGAGGTGACATAGAAGCGCTGTGGATCTTACTTATCGTGTAGTTCTATGGATTGAATAGTTCAAATATGATCTAGATTTTTTACAGTGAAAAATGGATAGTTGGGGTTCTTTTACTCGGAGAACAGGAGTGCATTGGCTATTTGTAATAGCTGCGATTATTTGTCGAGCTTCTTTTCTGCAACTCAGTCTAGATTTCAGTCTGATTTCTTGTTCTTTGCTTCCGTGGTTGTTATCTCAGTTCTCTGATGTTCAGTTTGTTCATTCATTGTTTATCCAAAAAGCGAACTTGAGGGGACATTTATGTAGTAAAACAGCACATTCTATCAGTGTTTGCTTGGAAAGCATCAGACTCTTGTTTGCTCATTGTCTAATTACTCGAGGTTTCAAACAATGAATCGTGATGTTGAAATTCAAAACTGATGCTATATTTCATGTCTGTATAAATGGGAAAAGGGAAACACACAATGTACTTCGAAACCAGGTTTTAGACGTCTTGTTTGTTCAATATTGTCTAGTTTCAAAGATGGCTGAAGTTGTCGTCTCTTTCACTCTGTTGTCCCTGAAAGATGTAGACGGAGAATATCGGAACCTTCGTGAAGGGTGCAGACAGAAAGCAAGATGAAGATGAGAGGATTCACATTTCCGTTTATGAACTCAGAGATTTTAGCAACGATGCTGAGAATTATATCCATTAAGGCCACCGTGACAAGACATTTGCTAATAAGTTGTTAGCTTGTAGTTTTAGTTAGAGATAGGCAGATAGCAGAATTAATGTGGAGGGGTGAAATTTGATTTTGAAGTTGAGGAATTTCATATTGAGTGGTACTTAAAAATGACAAAAGATATAATTAAGTTGTACAAAAATGATTTGAAAAGTAGCAGTTTTGTGTTGTCACAACATATACAATATCTAACAGCTGACTTGGAACATCTAATTTAAATTTATGTAGCAACTAAATTATACATTGTTCAGAATTCCAAATTCATTAATCAGAAACTCAAAAGTTGGTTCATGAATTGAGAAACTCAAAATTTGGTTCATGAATTGCGGAAGTCAAGGGTCGGCCTATCGTGTTGTCGGACGTAGCTGGTAGACAACATGGTTGAGTCACCGGAGTAGCGTGAAGGGATTAGGTCAGCCGACGGAGAAAGGGTGAAACTGGGCGAATGAGATCAAGACCTAGCGGTTGAAGGTCGCTCACACCACCACGCTCTACCATTCCCGATTTGGTCCTCTACGGAAGCGTAGCCACTGATCTGGTCCCGATAGTATTTTCAAGCAACATCCGCGACGAGCCAAGAGCTTCTATGGAAGAAGCTGACTGATATCGCCAAAAATTGAGAATGGGCTCAGCAAGAGAGCTCTAGGGACGACTTGAACGTGTTTTAACGATTTCAACGGAGGTCATCGACGGTCAACAACGACCAACAATGGTTTCCACACTCCGACCCTTCCGGAATCTAGGTCTAAAGGACATCTAGTGTATTTTCCTTTTTAGCTCATCCCTAAAATATGTCCCCACCCCACGTTTAGTGTCTTCCTCCAACAAATATCCACAGTGGTCAGTTGTAGCCACAACAACCTCGTGATGGTCGTGATGGAGGAACGATGTAAATGACTTTGTCTGTAGTGGTGATGGGTTGTGGGAAACAGTCAAAATAGCTCATCCTATGGTGGGTACATGGTCTGACCCACTGAAAAGTAGGGAAATAGATCTTTCTATAGTAGTTTTTATTAGTCGAATAGAGTTTCTTGCGTACAACAGAGCTCCCACTGGTCTGTAGTACCACATCTACAGCATGTTTGGAGGGCAATGCCCTCTAGGAGATGCCTTCTTTTGGGCTACAGAAGAATTGCGTTGTAGCATGACTTCATTGGATGAAAGCAGGGTATAAGTTGATTTTGATGTTTTTACTTTCAGGTGTGTTGTTGGTACTTTCGCGACTCTGACGAGATTTAGGTTCTCCCCCGCCGCTGATTGGAGAAATTCAGTGACAACCTCCAAGAAGTTTCTAATACTAGAGCTGTAGAGTTTTGCAACTCAGTGGGGGATTTACTCGGCCAACAATGAATATATATATATATATATATGTGTGTGGAGGCATGCATTACCGCTCCACTTCAAATAAAACGAACATGCACTCGAAACTACTCAAATAGTCGCCTCCCATGAAAATGGCGTTCATGTTTTTATAGTGGCTCACAAAAAAGCCTTTTGTGGTTCCACCGTTGATCTGGCGACTGTCGCCAAACCCTAGTGGAACTAGTAAATGAGAAGGTCATCCATAACTAGGTGTAAAAAATCTACTGAGAATTCAGAAAAATTTACCTAGACCAAACTAACATAGTAGTATATTATTGGTGGTAATCCTACAGTCGTAGGTGGTGGTGACCGAAATTTCAATCGTGTTGGTCGAATGTGGTGATAGTACTTGTTAAGACTATGAAAGCAAGATATGAAAGAAATAAAAATGAAACATAAAAATGACATCAAATAGCAACACCTACTCCCTCCGATTCACTAATATTGACTCACTTACTTTTGGCACAAGGATTTAGGAAGGTAGAATTAGTGGTTGAGAATTTATTGAAAGAGAAAAAAGTAAATTGAGTGTATGAAAATAACCTAAAATTTATCAAAAAAAAAGAGAGACAATATTAAAAAACCATAAAAAAAGAAAAGTGAACCAATGTTATAAAACCAGAGGGAGTACATAACTTTCTACTAGGGCTGCTTATCGAGCGAGTCGATCGCGAGCAGAGGGTTGCTCGACTCGACTCGCGAGCTGTTTTGCCCTT
>JAULKJ010317367.1:0-10639 GCA_032355405.1 Rubia balearica | reverse complement strand
AAGGCCGGCAAGGCCAATGAAAACACAGCAGCAAACAAGAGAATGCCGACAAGGCCATTAGCATAATACCACTACAATAGCAAATAAGTTCAGCTTCATGTCATTTACTATCACAACACCAATAGCATTCACAACCACATATTAAAAGAACAACCAAACAAGGCCACACTTAAACAACAACATTTCATTCACCCCTCTGTAAACAGAAGAAGACATGGTTAGTATATACTGAATGCATTATGATGAGTAAAAATGAATAAATCTAAAACTGGAAAATGAAATTATGAAATACCTTCGCTCTTCTGAACTGGCACCATTTTCTGAATCAGCCTCAAGTTTTCTTGTTTCAGCTTTTCATTTTTCAGTTTTCAGCTTCAAAAGCATTTCCCTCGGCTATCATGGCATGCATGGCAGTGCCCATAGATGGATAACCACAACATGGAACTTTTTTTCTTACTGACATTCTTAAAAGGGCAGAGCTCGGGTTCAGGTTCAGGTACCGGAGACTGAGACACAATTGTTTTAGGGTTTCCTGGCTCAGTTTTTCATCTCTTAAGATTTCAGCTTCAAGAGCATTTCTCTCGGCTATCATGGCACGTATGGCAGCGACCATTGAGGGATAACCTTCATATGGAACTTTTTTTTTCGTACTGACATTCTTATAAGGGTTGAACTCAGGCCTGAGTATGAAAGGGGTAGATTAGGACTTTGTGTTTCATGCACCACAGACTGAGAAACAAATTGTTCATAATCAGTAACGGCATAGACGAGGATCGAGGAGAGTGGGTTGAAATGGGTGAGTGGACTAAGAGCTGACCCGATATCAGTGAAGGTCCAATCAAGGGTTTCATGACTTAATTGAGACACTTTAGGATCAAAAGGGGGTTGCATTTAGTCAGTTTGGGTGTTTTCAGGATTCGAAACACCAAACAAATCCCCTTCCTCACAATCCATTAAACACCAACATAAGCAGCAACTAAATAACCGAAACGTAAAACCAAAACTTAGCAGTGAAGCCAAAATGTGGAACAAAAATGTATTAAAATTAAAACCTTGACTCAAATATGAGAGTATTAAAAAATGCATCTCATCGATAAAAGTAAAATCGAAATGTAGCATTAAAACTCGGACTGGGAGTATTCAAAACTCGAAGCATTCAAAACTCGGAGCATTCAAAACTCGAAACATTCAAAACCGGGAGCATTCAGATCTGGGAGTATTCAAACTCGGAGAAGTAAAAATCGATTCAAGAAAAAAACAAAGCAGTATAAAATCTTGTTAGCAGTAAATTGACTCGGTAAAAACAAGGGCAAAGTTAAGACCCAAGGTTTGTTTTTATTTCTGACCAACTTGTACAAAACATGATTAGAATCAAAAGAAATTGAGGGTTTTCTTTGCAAAAAATCGGTTAAAATGTTGGAAAACACCCCAGTTTAAGAAAATATCTAAAAATAACCTTGGATTCAAACCCTAATCGAGAGGATATTCAATTTCATGCTTAAACCGAACTTAAAAGTTTAGATTTCAATGAAGAAATAAAAAAAGCTGGAACGACACGTAGAGAACCTTTGATTCAAACCCTAATAGAGAGGATTTTCATCTACATGCTTAAACCAGACCTTAAAGTTAAAATTTAAGTAAACAAATTTAAAAAATGCAGGAACGGTGCATAGATGATGAGAGTTTCCTCTAGGGTTTGAGAGAGAAGAAGGGAGATTCATATGGAGAAATGAAAGGGGAGAGGAAACGATAAAGAAGCAAGGTGAATTGAGATGGAGAATCACTTGATCTTCTTTTGTTGGGGAGATAACTCATCACATTCAATGTTGTTGGTTGGGAGATGAAAAGGTAAAGAGAGCAGATTTCAGAGACAATGTTTCAAATATCAATTGGTTGGGCTTTTAATTTTCTGAACGCATGTTAAATGGGTCATAACCCTTTTGACCCAAAATCAGCACAACTAATTTGTTGGGTCTATTGTAGTTTTAAAATAAAGGCAAGGGCACTAAAGGCAAATCAACTAAGATTTCATTGCCAAAAAATTAATAAAAACGAAGTGTCCACCTTATGGTGTGACGGACGAAAATAGAAAGTGTGCAGTTTAAGCTGGGACAGAGGGAGTATCAATTTTTTTAACCTTTTAATCTAGGGTATTTCCATCATTTCATTTCTTGTGGCTGTCAAAATATCATGGGTCAACGTCGGAATTATGAATTTTGTCTATATTGGCACATTTTTTTTTGAAAGTTAGGGTTAAATTAACACATACAATAATTAGTTAGTGTTAAATTAACACTTTCTTGGATTGCATGGTTATATTGGTACTTTCATCCTACTGCCAGGGTTATAAATGTATTTATCCAATAAAAAGACCTTGTCTCATTGCAGAGACAAGCAAGAAAATAGATGAATTGTCTGACTGGAAAAATCAAAGGTTTTCTCGATTTTCTTTTCATAAATAGAGCAAGTTCTTGTGGTATAGTGAACAGTCGGAAACTGCCAAATGCAAAGGGAGTGGAAGAGGTTCATTTTGCACCAACAATATGCCTTATACTGGATCAATTAAGTGGTAATCCAGAAGAATTGCATGTCTCTTCAGCTTCATATGGGAACGTTATAATCACATTTGATGGTTCCTTTTCAAAACACAAGATCACTTGGAATAACAACTTGAAGAATATCAACCACAAAACGAGCAGGAGGAGGAACCAGCTAATCAAACTAGGATCTCTTTGTTGTAGTGTCTTAGCATGTACAGTGGGGGGACAGAACTGAGACAATAAAATTCTACAGTGGGGGTCTCAAAGGAGTCTCAAACAGTTGAGACAAGAGCCATTGGCCAAGTATTTGGGACTGGCCCAATTGGCCAATGTCAGGGCAATTTGAAAGGCTCCCCACGTGTTTCCCACCCCACACGCAGCTTTCCATTTCTTTCTTCTTTCTTCCTGCTTTCCATTTCTTTCCATTTCATTTCCTCCATTTTCTTTAAAATTTTGGATTTATTTTCAAATTGAAATTAAATTTTGGTTCTTTTTAAAAATCTAAATTACATTCTTTAAAAATATATAGGTGTATAATTGAAAGTTGAAAATAATTTCACATTCTTTAAATTACATTCTAAATTGAAATTACATTCTTTAAATTACATTCTTTAAAAATTGAAATTACTTTTGAAAATTAAGTTTGAAAAAATAAAATCCAATTCAAAAACTATAGGTGTATTATTAAATTTCACATTTTAATTTATTAGTTAAATTTATTTGAATTAAATATTATAGGTAAAAATAATAAGTAGGATAGAAAGAATCAAGTGGAGTTCATGGAGTTGTTTCAAAGTGGTCTCAACCACCATGGAGAAAAAAATAGAGTGATTTAGTTGTTGTCTCAATTGCTGAGGTGGAAAAGAGAAGTTGATTATTCAATTAACTGAAAGTACAAGATGTGTCTCAGAGGAGTCTCATCATTGTACATGGTCTAACAATTTGTCCACCGAAACATTGGTTTTTGTTTTCCGTTCTGCCTTAATCGCTGAAGCCAGAGGACGTAATTTCAGTAAAGATGCATTCTCTATTTCTATTGACCAAGAGACAAAGTGCGATGAATTTGTGAGATACAGAATGGGAAAAGTAGTTGTGGTACAAGGAAAAGAATGGAAACTTTTGGAATTATCAGGCGTCCACGTGGCAACAAGAAAGTAAATCTCCAGCCGATCCAGAATAATTGGATCGTTTTCTATATTCGTCCGTTCTATATAAAATAACATATTTTAATTGTTAAACAAAATAGTAAACAATGTACTCCCTCTGTCCCAACCAAATGTGCACACTTTTTGATCAACTTTATGAAGACACATTTGACCATAAATTTCAGTCAGTATATAGACACAAATATCTTCATGTGAGGTATCTTTAGGTTCCATGTATCATGTAGTTATAAAATATCAAAATTTAAAACATTGTTAATTTACGCAACTAAAGTTATCGGTGGTCAAACATGACTTGAGAAAGTTGACCAAAAAGTGGGCAGATATGGCTGGGACAGAGGGAGTATTGTAAAATTCTTCTCCCTCCAGTTTTTTAACATTGACATGTTTTTCCTTTTTGGATGGTTTTTTAACATTGTCACATTTCCTTTTTTGGCAAATTCCAGATTATTTTCATCCACTCAATTTGTTTTTTACTTTTTCAATGAATTCTCAACTATTAATTCTACCTTTCTAAATCCTTGTGCCAAAAGTAAATGTGTCAATGTAAAAAAATTGGAGGGAGTACAATATCCTATTTAACTTCAATAACTTTTTGACTATGTCCATCATTTTTCTAAAACGTCCCGACATTTTCACAATTATTCTCAGTCTCATCAGGTTGCATAAAATATTAAATTAAAAGTGTATACTCTCTCCGTCCCAGGTCAGATTACACATAATCTTTTTCACGCTCATCAAGAAACTTGTCTACTCGTTAATATGTTTAACTACGTATAATAACGGCAAATAAAAAGTTACTTTTGAGAAATTACTTGTTACGACTAAAAATATCAGATACGATAATATTATTACTTATATATCTACTCAAATATGCGGTACAAGATTGATAGAGAATAATGTTAAATAATAAGTGTGTCATTTGAGCTGGGATGGAGGGCGTATGTCAATTAACTCGAGAACGGAAGGAGTACACGTAATAGTTAGGAGTTTAGAATATATTTAATCCTTATGTCTCTATAACCAAATTTAATTAGCTAATCTTCGTTTGTATTATTCATAATACGTTTGCATCATATTGATGGAGACGTGGATTGCAATACTCCCTCCGATCAATTTATTATGGCACATGTTTTAAACTTATTTTCTCAATGCATATTTGATCATTAATAATTCTTGCTATGTATGTTAATATTATGTAACATTTAATATTTTAAAAGTACATATTACAAAAAATTCAACGATACTTCACATGATAATATTACTAATAAATTACATGAACTTTGTGGTCAAGCGTAATTTAAGAAAATTGACTGAAAATTGTGTCAATCTTAGCTGAAATGAGGGAGTAGCATTTTTGTATTTTGTGATAGGAAAAAACAATACGCGTAAGAATAGTGTTTATAAAAATAATACGGCCACCGTGAAGAAGCTGAGCCTCGTCATAGTAGATAAAAGAGGCACCTCTTCGATGTGATGGGCGTTGGATGGTGTCGGGAGAAAACCTCTGGGCTCTCAGCCGTAAATATCTTTGTGTAGTCAAAGAAGAAGGGCAGTAAATGTCTAATACTTTGGAAAATATTAATATTTAAAATTTAACAAAGACAAAGACAACTTACAATTAAAAAAATTTATCTTCATTTCTTCTAATTTATAATTTAAATCTTAATTTTTTTCATAATTCATACAAAGACTGTACTCCATCTGTCTCCTTTTAAATAGCACGGGATCTTTTCTACGCTCATCAAGAAACTTGTCTAACCGTTAACATGTTTAACTAATAATAATGACAAACAAAAAGTTACATTTGACAAACAAAAAGTTATTACGAATTCAACAATATCATATACAATAATATTTTTACTTATATATCTAGTCAAATATACAATTAAAATTTAATTAAAAACAATATTAAATAATAAATGTGCAATTTAAATTGGGACAGATGAATTATTTCAAAAGACAAACTCTTTAACAAATGCGCATGCACCGATAATTACACAAGCAGAGGAAGTAACTGATACAGTGATACTAGTAAGATTTTGAGGGTGGCGCGATAATCATATTCAATAAACCGACACTTATACCTCTAAGTAAAAAATAAATAAATATGAAAAGACAAAAATACCCTCATTATCTTTCTCTTTCCTGATTTTCTTCTAGTTCCAATTTTCCCTCTTGTTACCGCTACTTGTGGCGGCCGGATGTTGTTTTAGTGGTTGTGGTGTTACTGTGGTGGGGTTAGGGTTTAGGGTAAAGGTGGGTGTCAGAGTGCGTGGTGGGCGACGGAGAGGTGGTGGTGTTGGATGTCGTTGTGGGTTGGGGGTTTAGGGCGTAGTGATGCGTCAGAGTGGTGGTGCGTTGGATATTGCTGTGGTGGGCGTTAGAGAGGTGGGTTGGACGTAATTGTGATGGTGGTGTTATTGTTGAGGGGCTAGGGTTTAGGGCGGAGGATAGGTGTTGGGCGGATGTGGTGGTTCTGGATGACGAAAGTGGTGGTTCTGAGTGGCAAGGCTAGGTTGAGGAATTTAAATGATAAAGAAGAAAACAGCGGTCGGCATAGGCTTTGCCTCTCACCTACGAAGAAGAAAACACTGAGAATTCTGCCTCTCGAGACTCGCCTATGATGAAGAAGAAATGGCAGGAATTCGGCTCTGCCTCTCGCCTATGAAGATGAAAACAGCAGGAATAAGAAAATGACATATGCTCTCATCATGTCTCACATTTTTTAGGGTTCACACTTTACATATTAAGGTCAATAATGAAGGTTCTCAATTTTTAGTTTGGGCCATGAGCTAAATAGTTTGGGGCATGAATATGGTTATGTATTTATAAATTTTATTAAAATTTATAAATTATACTCCCTTCGTCCCAGAATAAATAATACCCTTTTTGGTCAACTTTCTCAAACCTTGTTTGACCATCAATAACTTTAATTACGCATATTAATGGTACATTAAAATTTGATATTTAGAAAATACGTAAACATAGGAGTATAACAATATCTCACATGATGATATTAGAGTCTATTTACTAATTGAAATTTATGGCCAAACATTGTCTGAGAAAGTTGACCAAAAAGAGTGTCATTTATTCTAGGACAGGAGTGTATTATTCTATATATATAATTGATTTATTTATTAATTGTAATTCGGTATTCAGGTCGGGTTTCAAATTGAGTTTCCTATCCAAAACCAAATCAAAAACCATATTCAAAATCTGGTTTATTTAATTCGGTTATTCGAAAAATGTATTTTAAATAAGGTTCGGGCTATTCAAATTCAGATAATTTGATTTTCAGTTTTTGGTTTTTTTCCCACCCTACTTTAGGATGGAGGTGGGCGGTGGTGGTGGTTCTAGCTGGCAGAGCGACGGCGACGAGGTGGTGGTGCGGTGGTTAAAGAAAGGGAAAATAGTTTAGTTTTAATACTAGGGGTAAAATGGACATGAAATTTTGAGTTTTAAATATATGAGTATTTTTGTCTTTTCAAATCAAATCAATGCATGAATTCCTTCTGTCTATGCCTGAATAGTGCAATTTGAATATATCTACAAAATTACTCAAACTCTTAGAATTAATTTAGCACTTTCATATTTTACAAGGTCATACTAACACTTTTTAAAATGTAATAGAATTAAAAACGTCATTTAACCATAAATTTATGATCACTTCAGCTCAGACTCTCTATCTCATATAATCTTTTACTATCTGGTTTTTTGGTCTAGTGCTCCCAAATTGCCTAGAATTTTAATTGACAGTGTTAATGTAGGAAATCAGTGTACAGTGAATATGTTATGAATTGATTCATAATTATAATTGAATCGAGTTGTGTTATTATAATTGAAGATTTATGTATCACGTAGTGGTGTGTGATATGTCCATCTATATTAATTTTTCAATGGTGATATTACAGTTTAATTAAATTTCTCTAATATGTAAAAGTACAATCGATTATTAAAAGCTAGTCAATATAATTTGTTATTAAAAATTAAGTGATCATAATTTTTTTGCAGAAATCAAGTTAATATCTCAGTGGTAATATAATAGTTATTATTAGATCTCTAATTTATAAAAATACAGACAATTATTCTTATTGACATGTAATTTAATATCATTATAATAAATTATTTATTATTAAAAAATAGTTAAATTAATTGCCAAATTCACTAATTTTTGTTAGGATGGATGATATCCCTGATTAGATGTGATTGTGATTGTGATATGATGATGATTTGATTGAGATATGTCTACAGATCTCTATCATCGAGAGTTTTTTTATTCACATGGTATCAAAACAAGGTCGATCCCTTTACAGCAATCATGACTTTTCTCTTCTCCCTCCCCTATCACAGCTGCCTCTCTCTTCCTGCTCAACAAGCAACCCATCCCTCTGTCCCAAAATTTGCCGATCTGCTCCTTCTTGCCATGGCTGAAACAACCAAGCTTTCCTACAATACTCTTCTTCACATGTTCACCATCAAATTGGCCTCAACCAATTATCTGCTATGGAAACGACAGGTGATTCATATTCTCAAATCGTAAGGCCTATACGGTTTTCTAGATGGCACAAAGCCTTGTCAAGTGCTTCCAATCCCACCGCTAGAATCGAAGTCGTCCACTCAGTCTTATGCCTCTGTTACTGGAACTTCTCCTGGCGTTACTAAGGATGGCCTGAAAGCTTCCTATGAACAAGCCTTGGCCGATCGAGAAGCTTGCCTAGACGAAGACCAACGTGTGTGTAGCCTACTATTCTCATCGTTATCTCCGAAGGCGTTGGCCGAGCATGATGACTATTCGAAATCTCAGAAGATGTGGGAGAATATTGTAGTCGTCTATCAAAATCGAAGTAAGTCTAATATTTTGCGCCTTCATTAAAATGTTGTTGTTGTCCAAAAAACCGGTTCTGTTGCATCTCCAGTTTAAGAATATTTTTTATCAACTCTCTAATTTGGGTGCACCTGCTTCGAATGATGACTAACTTCTATGGTTCCTTACTTCCCTTCATTCTAATTACAAGGAATTTTCTGCACCCTTAATCACTGCCTCGCCAACCCTTTTATATGCTGAAATTGTTAATCGAGCCAATAACCACAAGGCATTTTTGAACAATTTTCAGGGATGTTCACTTTCTGGGGGACTTGCGGCAGAATCCCTCACATTTGTGGCAGCTGAAACTGCCTCTGGTGGCTGCACAGAGGGTGTAGCATGTGAAGGCGTCGCATCTGGCTCACGCGCCGGTTATTCTGGCCAGTTTTGAAGTCGTGGTCGTGAAAGGTTTTATGGGAAATTCTCCGGTGGTCGTGGTTGAGGTTTTCAATGCCAATGGTGTCAAAAATGGGTCATGATGCTGCACACTGTTATCACCTGATTCAGTGTCCATCGAGACTTCTCATCTAGCTCAGCGGTTTCAGTCATCTCTTCAGCTAGAACCGATGGTTGTCACCTCTGAGTGGTACCTTTACTCCAAGGCTTCCAACCATATGAGTTTGTATGCTTCAAACCTTGAAAGTGTCACCCTACACTGGTAATTCCTATGTTTCCTATATCTATTTCTGCTATTAGTGATTCCCAGCTTACAAATTCATTTCATCTGTCTAATGTTTTGGTTCTTCCTAATATAACCAAAAGGTTATTATAAATTAGTATGCTTACCAGGGATCTTGGTGTACTAATTAATTTTGATGATCGTTCTTTCTTGATTCAGCACAAAATCACCAAGAGAGTCATGAGCAGAGACCACGGTGAGAATGGCTTATATGTGTTAGATCGTGGTGAAGATGTGTTACTTTCTTTTATCAAGCAAAATAAAATGCAAGATTCTTTTGAGTTGTGGTTTGCCCGTTTGGGACATGTGTCCTCTATTATCATTTCTTTGCTAGTTAAAAATAGTGAACTCTTTATTTCTTCTTTGTTGCCAAAACCTGACGCATGCGCCTCATCTGCAATGGTGAAAGTTCATAAACTATCATTTGTTGAGAACTTTAAAAGAGCTAAGCATGTTTTGGATTTGATTCATTGTGATTTGTAGGGGATCATTTCCTGTTTTATCTGGTAATGGGTTTGCTTACTATGCTCTTTTTGTGGATGATTTTTTCAAGATTTACCTGGCTTTATCTTCTTTGACGTAAATATGAATTTGTTGATGTTTATATGAAATTTGAGACGTTTGTAGAAAATCAATTTTCTTCTCGGATTAAAGTGTTTCAGAGTGATGGTGGCACTGAATTTTTAAACACTCATCTTTGGATACATTTTGACACTAAGGGGATGCACCATCAAGTTTCTTGTCCATGCACACCCGAGCAGAATAGGCGTGCGGAGCACAAACACCGTCATGTGGCTGAAATGGGACTCACTATGCTTTTTTCATTCACAGAGTCCCCTATATTTTTGGTATAATGTTTTTGCATCTGTTGTGTATGTTATCAATCGTATTCCCACCCCAGTACTTGACGGAGCTTCTCCCTAAAATGTACTGTTCGATTAGGCGCCCATATACTCTAATTTCATCCCTTTGGTTGTAGAGTATATCCTTTTGTTCATCCTTATGCTTAGCACAAATTGTCGCCTCAAAGTATTCCCTGTGTATTTTTCAGTTATCGCTCTCAATACAAAGGGTTTCGCTGCCTTGAGTTTGCTTCCGGTCGGGTTTATATCACTCTGCATGCACGTTTTGATGAATCTTGCTATCCATTTTCCACTGTGACTTCAACCTCTACAGATTTTTCTTCCATGGATGTTTCCTCAATTATTGATCCAGCTCTTCCAGATACAATGCTTCTGTTACCATCACTGATGAGACGTCAAATGCATGTATTTTCGAAGCATTTAACATCTCTTTTGTTATCTTTTGGTAGAAAGATTGCTAGATTTAGGTAGGTTTACATCATAAGGGGTTTAGATAACCGTTTTCGGTTTTCGTATCTAAATCTTTC
>JAULKJ010317358.1:0-10640 GCA_032355405.1 Rubia balearica | reverse complement strand
TCTTATCTCATTTTCCCAAATTAAATACTCCTACTATTTATATCAAATTAATTTGCATTCCTCCTTCCAATAACTCAATTTTTTGGAAAAGACAACGAGATTTAATTTGAATAATAAAATCTAAAAGATTTTAGTTGCAATATAAAAAATTTAAGGCAAAGTCTTGGAAAAGACCGTCTTTCCACAGGCTTATGAAAAGACGGGGTTTAATAAGAATAATAAAAGGTTAAAGGTTTTAGTTGCAATATTAAAAATTTATTATGCAACGTATATTAGTTATAAAATTTCTAACCCGATTCATAGAACCCCAAAATTTTATCTTCATTTGTTCTAATTTACACTTTAAACCTTGGTATTTTCACGACTTATGGAAAGACCGTCTTTCAAGAGACGGACTCAAAATTTAATATGCAACACACAATAGTTATAAATTTATGACCTGTTTAATGCAACACGGAAATTTTATCTTCATTTCTTCTAATTTGCAGTTTAAACCTTGATTTTTCCCATGACTTATAGAAACACCGTATTTCATGAGATGAGCTTTGAAAGTAAACTGTTTATTATTTTTTAAATATCTTGATATTGATTACATAGTGCTGTTTTAGGCAGGCTAAATTTTTGACAAGGGCCATTATGTAATTATTATAAATTTTAATTGGGGTGGGGTTCTTTATAGAATAAGCTGAGAAAGTAGAGGCCATTATGATTATAAACTTAATATATATTAAAAATGGATTCGATCTCTTAATTACTCGAATTCTATCTAATATAATATCAATAATAAAATAGTTAAATATAATTTTAATAATATATACTTTTCAATATTATTGTAAAGTCACGTGAATTTCATTGATTATTACGTTGGCATTTGTGAACTAATGTTGAAGGAGAAAAACATTTCATGTTGGAACATACGGAAAGTTGAGGATTTGATTGAAGATAGAATATTGTGTGATATTGGTTTATGGAAATATGAACATTATGCAATATTGATTCAGACGTGTTTTGAAGCATAATGGATTTATGGAAAATCCCTACAACTGTGGAACTGGATTTATGTGATATTTGAGATAAAGAAAATTCATTTATTTATGGGATTTGGATATGTTTCAGAAGAAGATAAGGAATATGAATATTATGGAGATAATCATGGAGAATTCCGGTATGCTAATGGACTATTTATAGTGGACATCACGGCTGCATTATTCACGAATTTCATTAAGAAATCAGCACCCAGATTTTATATCTTTCCAAGAGCACTGCGAGAGCCATCATACATATGTTCCAACATACTATGACATGTTGATCAAAGTTCATAATCATATGCCTTAATTCCTAGGGAGGAAGAGATCCAGCGTCGATGCCCCTATCTCAAGTTTTGGATCGAACCAATCCATCGACACAGATAGTTCATGGCAAAAGGTTGAGTTATTTAGGCCCTGGGGGACTAACAATTTCGAGGTCAGAGGGAGTCTGATCAAGGCGGATCGGTAGCAAGGGGAGCTTGCAGAATTCACACGTTTATAATTAGAAGATAAGTATAATTGTGTGGGGTACTTTGTACTGTATCTTTTTTATTAGTGGATTCATTCTGAACTGAGCAGGCCCCGCGGATGTAGGTGGATTTCACTGAACTGAGTAACCAAGTCTTGTGTGTTCATGTTTTACTTTACTGCACACTTGGTTAAATAGGTTATGTTGGAACATGGTAGTGAGTATTGAATTAAATAGGTAAAACCAAATTTCAACTTATATTATCATTTAGAAAATTTGTGGTTATTTACACTTATCAAAGAACTGGGATCATCGAAGCATTTAACATCTAAAAAAATATTTATTTTAGAATCATAACCTATATTTAGAGCAAAAGCAGAATGTGATCTCCCTCAACTTTTATAATGAGCACATTTCCATTTTCATTTTCATGACTTCTTCTTCCATTTTCATGCCGATTTCCGCCTCGTCTCGTACTCTTCTTCCAACGGTTAGTTTTATTTTCATTGTCTTTCTTATCTAAATTCCTAAATCTTTCCTATAAATTTGGTTTTGTACTCAACGATTCTCATAAAATCTCTTTTTTTCTGATTCAGATTCGTAATACCCACGTCAGCTCTTCAATTTTGATATTCAAGAAGAAAGGGGTGAGGCCGTGAATTTAAATGTGAGATTTTTTTGCTATAATTGTATACCATATTCTTAGCTATCAAAATATCCCTACAAGATATGATTTAGGGATTCAATTATTCAAAGTATGTTAATGTTGTATGTACTTTTTTCTGTATCTGTAATGCAATTTTGCGGCAATGTTTTTGTAATAGTTTTTTTTCAATCCACGGCAACTTTTACTGCCTAATCCTCTTCTAAGAAACGTGAAATTAGAAGAAAAATACATTTTGATGAGAACCACATTGATGTATTCGTTGTTGTTTCACAAACTTCGGAAGAATCACTTAGAGTCAATTATTTCTTATATGTTGTTGATCAAGCAATTGCTTCACTTACTTCTAGATTTGAAGAATATTAACAATATGATAATGTGTTTGGTTTCTTATTTACTTCTGATAAGTTACACTCTATAGATGATGTTCAACTAAAGTCTCATTGTAATAATCAAGAAACATCTCTTAAAAACTCGGAACCATCTGATATTGGTGGTAATGAATTGTTTATGGAGTTAAAACTACTTAGAAAATTCTTTCCCGATGAAAAAATGGGAGTTCTTGGATATTTTGAAAATTTTGAAACGTATGGAATGTTTTCCTGATTCTCTTATTGCATATAGTATTCTTTTAGCTATTCCAGTGACTGTTACTTCTACAGAGAGAAGTTTTTCAAAATTGAAATAGTTGAAGTCTTATTTGCACTTGACAATGTTACAAGAAAGACTAAATGGACTAGCATTGATAGCATTTGAGAATGATTTGCAGGAGAAAATAAATTATGAAGAATTAATCGATGATTTTTCTTTGAGAAAAACTATGAGGATATCACTTTTCAAATAATTTTTCACTAGTATATTAAAAATTACAATGTACTTGAATAATTTTTTTTTTATATTTAATGATTAACAAAAAAATTATATATATAGATATATAATTTCTTAGAGGGCCTCAGATTAAAAATTTTAGAAGGGCCTCCGTAAGATTTGAGACGGCCCTGTACCCAAGTTTATTGTTTCGAGGACATTTTTCTGATTTTTCCTCTGTTATTTTTTAAGGTATTATATATTGATAGGAAAAAGCAATAGACAGACGAAAGAATTGCTCAATTGAAGGGTACTCAGTTTATTGTTGGTTATTGTATTTTTCTCGTGATTGAAGAACAGAAGTGATAGATGTGTAGAAAATAATGATGTAATGTTGTGATTGTATTCATATTTCGGGTACATTATTGGGGTACATTATATAGTGTACAAAAGTTCTAAGTAAATAAGGATACCAAACTAAATACAATTAATATTCACAAAATATTCTATTTCCTCAATACTCATCTTCAAGTTTGAGCATAAAGATCGAGAATGCCCAATTTGTCAAGTAGTAGATGAAACTGGGTATCTAAGAGCTTTCGTGAACATATCCGTAGGCTGATCAGAAGTGCCGATATGATGAGTAACAATAGTACCTGATTGTATCAAATCTCTGACAAAATGACAATCAACCTCAATGTGCTTTGTACGCTCATGAAAGACAGCATTAGCAGCAATATGAAGAGCAGATTGAATATCATAAAACAGTCGCATGGGGGCAGAATGCACAACTCCTAAGTTCCGAAGTAAGGACTTAAGCCATAATAACTCACAAGTAACTGCCATAGCACGATACTTTGTTTCAGCAGAAGAACGAGAAACCGTAGGTTGCTACTTAGCCTTCTATGAAACCGGAGAATCACCGATCATCACAAAATAACTAGAAAGGCAACGTCGAGTGATAGGACAAGTTGCCCAATCATAATCACAATAAGCTGTCAGCTTTAAAGAACTACGGGAAGAAAGAAATAAACCCTGACCAAGATGACTCTTTAAGTAGTGAAGAAACTTCAGAGCAGCTTGCCAGTGAGGAACACTAGGTGACTTCATAAATTGAGCAAGTGTATGCACCAAATAACTAAGCTTCGGACGAGTAATGGAAAGGTAAATGAGACAGCCAACTAGACGCCACTACTGCTCCGGATCCTTATAAAGTGGCCCCTCAATACGCGTAAAATCATGTTGTTGCTTCATCGAAAAATCTATCATTTTGCAGCCAACAAGCCAGTATTTGATAAAATATCAAGGGCATATGTCCTTTGTGAAAGAAACATCTCATCTGGTCTTCTAGAAATCTCTATACCCCAAGAAATAATTAAGTGCACCAAGGTCCTTCATGTGAAAACAAGAGCTCAAGTATTTCTTGAATTCAGAGGTGAGCGATGAAGAAATGCCAGCAATCACCAAATCATCCACATAAACCAGCACATGCAAAGAAACCGAACCACGTAAAAAAACTAAGAGAGAGTAATCAGCCTTACTCTGAATGAAGCCAAATGCACGTAGGGCTTGAGCCAACTTTGAAAACTAGTTGCGGGGAGCTTGCCGCAAACCATAAAGAGATTTCTGAAGCCAACAAACCATAATGGGGGGGCACAGTATAGCCAGGAGAATGAAGCATAAACACCTCTTCGTGAAGGTCATCATGTAGAAAAGCATTATAAACATCCATCTAACGAAGTTCCCAACCACGAATGACTGCCACAGACAGAAATAAACGAACAGGGCTCATCTTCGCAACAGGAGAAAATGTTTCAGTAAAGTTTGTTCCCTCAATCTAACGATTACACATAACCACCAGACGATTTTTGTGTCGTTCAATCGTACCATCATCTTTGAACTTGGTACGATAAACTCATTTGCATCCAATTGGAGTCTTATCTGGAGGTAGAGTAGTCAGAGTCCAAGTTCCATTGCACTCAAGAGAAGTAATCTCATCAGCCATAACATCACTCCAATGAGCATGCTTTAACGCCTCCGAATAAGTGGTGGGATCTGCATTATAAGTTACTGCACCCAAAAATCTAGAATGCATACTGGAAAATTTATCACAATTTACAAAATCAGTTAAAGGATAGAGAACACCTAAGGATAATGAAGGCGTATGAGTGACATTAGCAGGGGGGTTAACAGCAGAGCATACGAAATCATTCAGGTATGTAGGAGGTCGATAATCCCGATCACTATGCCTGGCAGCTCGGCCAAATGAGGAGGCAGCAGCGAAGCTTGAGCAGGCGGGGCGGCGACGGGCGAGAAGGTCGGTACCGCGGGAAGAACAGCCGGTGGAATCGTCGGTGACAAGTCTGACAGTGTCAATCCAGTGATCATATTTGGCGTCGGATGGAGCCGGGGCTGGAGAGCGGTTCGGGCTGGTGGATTGGGTCAGCCCGTTGATCGGGCCAAACAAAGGCATAAGGCTGGGGATCAGGTCGGGCCTAGGCATCAGGTTGGGTCTGAGACATCTCAATGAAAGTTGCGGTGGCTGAGGAGGAGCCGCGACAGGTAAGATGACCGACAGCGGGTTGGCAGGGCCGCTGGTTGTCATCGACGGATCCCACATCGGGTAGTCGTCGAACCAGGTATCTACCTGGACTGTGCAGGCTGAGTAGGTACAGACGGCACATCAAACAAAAATTGGTCTTCATAAAAATCATCGTCACGACAATTGAAGAAGGTGTGTGATCCCAAATCATAAAAGTGATAGCCTTTCTCGCCAGCAGAATACCCAAGGAAAACACATCGTCGGGAGCAAACTTGTCACGATATCTTGGAATGTAGAAAGCATAACACAAGCAACCAATTTTTTTCGAAGCTTGTAGTTTGGAGTGCGTCCATAGAGTAACTTAAATGGTATGCGACCATTGAGTTGCTTCGTTGGTATCCAATTAATCTGATATGCAACAATGAGAACACACTTTTCCAAAATATCAATAGGCAGATTAGCTTGGAAACACAAAGCACGAGCCACATTTAACAAATAACGATGTGTGCGTTCTACATGGCCATTCTGCTGGGGTGTATCAACCATAGATGTCTCAAAAATAATCCCGGATTCAGCAAAGTAAGATCTCAAAGACAAAAATTATGTACCATTATCAGCAAGGACACGACATATGTGGCACCCAAATTATGTCTTGATTAAAGCACAAAATTATATAAATCTAGAAGCTACATCAAACTTAGCCACAAATAAATAAACCCAAACAGCTCAGGAGTAATCATCAACTATAGTCAAAAACTAAAATGCACCACTAGAAGATGGTGTACTATAAGGTCCCAAGCATCATAATGTATTAATTCAAATAAAGAAGTTGCATTTGAAGAACTCAAAGGAAAGCTATGTCTAGTTTGTTTTGCTCAATGACACATAGAGCAAGGAACAAAAGTATTATTTGTGCTAAAATCAAGAGTAGAAATAGAAGAAAACACGGTAGAGGATGGATGCCCAAGACACTGATGCCATAAATCAAAAGAAGATGCAGAAACTTTAGCAGCTGTCAGAATAAATGCGGGACAGGAGACCAAACACATGTATCCATCAGACGAAGTCAGTAAACCCCTCCCCCCCGGCGTTGTTCACCCACGTCAATCATAGTCCTCGTACTAATTTTCTGTAAAATGCAATAATTTTGAGTAAACAAAGCTAGAAAATTTAAGCCAGACAACAATCTAGAGTACAATATTAAATGATATCACATGGTAGGTATATAAAACACATGAGTAAGAGTAGTATCTCCAAAGTGTATAGAACCATAATGCATTGCAGACGGCACGGATCCAGCAGGTAGCAACACATTAACAATATCAGTGGCAGCAGTAATATCAGTAAGAGAACCTTTGTCACCAGTCATGTGATATGAGGCCCCGAATCGAGAATCCAAGGTAAAGTACGCTTATCTTACCTATGGTCAGAAGTGTAATTTAACTGAGTAAATAAATTAAGGGTCGAACTCCATTGGTCGTCAGATAGAGAAGGGCTAAAATAAGATAGGGCAGGGGAGCCGGAGGCCGCAAATGCAAATCGTGGTAAAGAGATGATGGTGCCGGCGAAAAAAACCATCACAAAATTTATATATTTATTTATTATTTTTAATAAAACAAATGAATAAAAAAAATTGTAGAAGTAAACTTGCACGTGCTGGAGGGACAAACAAAACAACCGCTGAATTTTGTGCTCGTGGTTACACGCGCTGGAAGGGTAGGTGCGCCTCTCTGCAATAGGACTTGGAAACACACACTTTCTAGAAGGAAGGGCGTATTTTGTCAATCGCGCGTGAGTACATGTAATTCCACGCAAGGCTTGTAATCCTGAGCAAACAATTGACGCTGATGGAGTTGTTGATATCGACATCGGAATTAGAGTATCGAACAGTTTATGCCGACAGATGGTTGATGCCGACGGAAACTAAGCGAAAGTTGATCGGCATCGGATGCATGAGCACATGATGATCGGCGGATGGTTGACGTTAAAGATTATGGCAGAAACTGAGTAAAGGAGTTGCAGGTTTGGCACAGGTTTTGGGTGAAGGAGTTGCAGGTTTGGCGCCAGAATTTGAAGTCTTCAACCTGGGAGTAGGACGACACCGTTTCGTTTTTGGTGTTGATTTTAAATCAGTTAGAAGGACAGGACACGTGTTGTGATTTCTGTGGTTTTCTTATTTTCCCTTTTATTTTCCAGCATATATATGTACGGGTTCTGCTTGTTTTGCTGCTTGAGCTGATGAAATATGAAAACCGTTTTCTTCTTCCTCCATTTTCCCTTTCTTCTTGAATCTGCTATTGTCAGTTTTACAAAAGGCCGGGCACAAGTGCAAATATCAGCTCAGTAACTGGCAACCAGTTCTGCAGACTGCACCACATATTTGCAAGAACTAAAGCAATTATATAAAATAATCAATTAATTCATACATTAAATTGCTCATCCAACAACACATACCAATTCAGAATACAAATTGTAATTACAAAAATCACGGGTATCTATATACAGATTCTTTTCAGGTAAAACCTGGCTTTCCCACTTCAAATTCTCAGTTCCAGAGATTTCAGAACCTTACAATTCAAATTCAACATGTTTAAAACGTCAATTTTTTAGGCAGAAACAGTAAAGAAAAAGGAGAAAACCTACCTCCAAAACATGCTAGTAATTAAACTGCCGTCCAACTTCACAATTCAGCAATACCCTTTTCTCATACAGAAGCAACAGAGCAAAATATAAAAATCATAAGGGAATCCCAGAAAGAAAGATTGCATTTTTATACTCTAGTGAGAGAGAAGACTGAGCATGCTGCAAGAAGTGGGAATAATTCAATCTGCGTTGTGGAGCACAGAAAAGTAAATGGATTAAAGAAACAACCCCAGGTGGTGAAACTGGGCGGCAGCTGAACTGAAACCAGATTGAGGGATGGCATTTACTCTTTTGTTATGAGTAAAGGGCAAAACCAATCAACACACAGTTCTGTGTGAAGGGCTAAACCCAATCAACACACATTTCAGGTATCAATGAACAGTACAACATTATATGATTATCAAGGCGGCGGAGTGAAGGAGGAACCTTTACAAACCTTGCTTCACAGCATATCTTTTAAACAACTGAATTAACTGAACTCATTAATAATGAGTCACTATTAGGCTGCCTCTCTCTTGTTCTTCCTTGTAAAACAGCCTCCATCTCAGCTAATTGGGCTGGCCTGTCTCTTTAAGTATTGCAGCCGCTTGCTCATTTATACCGTCGATGTCAAGTTTTAAAGAAAAGAAACATTAGTAATTCTGAAATTTAAGCTGTTATATTTCTATAGAGCAGTATAACTGATCAGGCACACCGTTTTGATTTTCAAAAACACAGATAGGATACTTCTTTCAAGAACAAAAAGTTACCAAAAACAATCAACTGGATAATAAAAGTTTGGTGTATGCCTCATTTAACAGCTCAACGAATGTCCTTCTTTTAGCATTTTCTAGTGCTTTAGCCTGGCGGGTTTTGCGTTTTGTACCCCTAGATTGCTTCTTCTGATAAACTGCAAAAGAAAAGAAAGAGAAAACCATATTCATAAACACTCAACATGCATCCCATAATCTCATCATCACAGCACCAATAGTACATTTAAAAAGGTTACCCTCGTTGTTGATGAAGCTAATTTGAGCGACCGCTTAAACTCCAAAATTGGTGAAGCTAATTTGTGCGACCGCTTAAGCTCCAGAGCTCCGTTTGATGGATTGATAACCTGCAAGGAAATTTCAATTAGAGGCCCATTGTATCTTGAACGTATTAAGCCATTAGAAGAGGTCAAAAGCATAACACTTCTCAAATGGCTTAAGCCAACAGAATAGGTTAAATGCATACGAAACGACCGACGTGATGATAGGAATAGAAATATTTCAAAGTGGAAGAATCGGAAGTATAAAGATTGAGGTAAGTACATCAAGACTCACGAGTCTTTTAACTAAGAAAGGACTTGAGACTAATTTGAGCGTCGGAGCTTTTTCCCCCGATCACTTGGGGGACTTTCCTTACTGGTTATCAATCCATCAAACGGAGATCTAGAGCTTAAGCGGTCGCACAAATTAGCTTCATCAATGTCTAAAATGGTCATTTTACAAATTAAAAGCACTTTTACTTTGAAATTTATCAAACACTTCAACTATTTTTTAACACATAAAAAGAACTTATAAGCTACTTAACCAAACACGAAAAGTACTTTACTTATCAACATCTTTTCTTATAAAGCCCAATCATACCAAACACACCCTTTGAATCATGTATGAAAGTTGGGGTGTATGAGTCAGCCAAGCCACTTCTCGATGTTATGTGAATGTTGCTTCTTTTTGGCCACTTTTTTCTCTTTTTCCTTTAAGACGAGAGATAAATAGATATACCATGCAGCAATAGATAACTACGTCTCCCTCCAGCTACACTGCACAATTAGTGAGAAATCTAAAACTTTAAGCTCTAAATTAACCTTAGCAGGGTCACAAAAGAGGAAACAAACACACGTCCATTTGCAACTCCTTAATTACAAAGTTATGTCACAGAAGATAAGAATGGTAATAATAAGAAAGGCTACGGAATAAAAATGGCAAAGTAAATTATGTCAAAGGAAAGATAAAAAGGAAAAGAAAGAAGATGTGAGCAAGTAGACATAGAATGAAGTGGCTTTATCTGCAAAATCCATTGAAGCAAGATACGAGTGATTAAAATGGAAGAGGTGGAGTAAGTTGGAAATCCTTGAAATAAGATCTGGAACTCAAGGAAGGGGATGCATGATGAATTTACTAAAGGAAGAGTACTTTAGTAAACAAACATCTACTGGGGAATAGCACAAAATGGGATTATAATTTAGAGGAAAAATACATATATAACCCTACCTAATTCACATAAGTGCAACTATAACCTTTTAGTAATTGAAAGCGCAAATATAATCCTAGATAATTCATGTAAGTGCAATTTTACCCATTCCGGCAGTTTAAGGCCAGATTTGATTGAAAAGATGATTTTGCCATTCCAAATAAATACAAGAAAAAATATAAAAATTTAATTGACTATTATACCCTAAACCCTAACCCATTCTTCTTCCCTTCTCTTCTTTATACGTTCTTCTTTCACCCACCTTCGTTC
>JAULKJ010317347.1:0-10640 GCA_032355405.1 Rubia balearica | reverse complement strand
TCCTTTGCTACAACCACTTACACCATAAACTTGTTGCCCACTCTCGTTCTTGGCAGACGATCACCATAAGAAGCTATTAATGGCGGGGTTCCCATATACACCAATTTTCATGCTTTTGGTTGTTGGGTCTTCCCCCTTTGTTCTGCCCGTTGTCGACCACAAGCTGTCTCCCCGCAGATTCCATGTGTATTTTTTGTCTACATTCCGCATTATAAAGGTTTTCGGTGCCTCGAGAGTAATACCGAAAGAATCTATGCTACTCGACATGCTAGTTTTGATGGAACGTGCTTTCCATTTGCCCATCCATTCCTTCAGCGTTCGGTTCTTCACCTCCAGTGTTAGATGTTTCTGCTTTTTTATCCTGATTCTGATTCGACACCTCTTTTGTTTGCAGTTTCTCCTGTGCCCACTACATCTCGTTCAACCCATTTCTCTATTCGTGCCACAAATATGGCTCAAGTTCATTAGTCAGTGTCGCCTATATCTCCGATGGCTAGTCCGGTCACCCGGTCTCTGCCCAGTTTGGTTGCCCCATCCCCAGTTCTCTCAGTCGACTCCGCTCCTCTCGCTTCTCCTCCTCAAACTCCCACTCAACAGATAGCCACTCTATCAGCGACTAGAGCTATTTAGTGTAGAAACTACTCAGAAATTGTCACTCACGGTCTTCTTTATACTTTACTTGCTCAGTTGGAACCCACGTATTACATTTCAACTCTTTTAGATCCTTCTTGGTTTTCTTCTATGGATGAGGAGATAATATCTCTTCGTGGACAACGTACTTGGGATTTGGTTCCCCGCCCATCGAACGTTAACATTATCAGCTCCAAATGGGTCTATCTGGTGAAGTACCGTCCTGATAGCACGGTTGATCGTCATAAGGATCGATTTGTAGAACATGGTTTTTCTTAGATTCCGGGGTTTGAATTTGATCACACTTTCAGTCTTGGAGTTAAAGCCTCCACTATTTGAAAAATTCTTGCCATTGCCACGATGTGTTCCTGGCCGCTTCGTCATCTAGATATCAAGAACACCTTCTTTTACGGGATTCTTGATGCTCCGGTGTATATGGTGCAACCCGTTAGAAACAATGAGCTCCTCCATCCAGATTATGTTTGTAGCTTGCAGAAGGTCATTTATTGTCTTAAACAAGCACATCGAGCATGGTTTCAGCGATTCAACACTTATTTGACTCAGCTCGGTTTCCAATGCAGCTCTACTGACACGTCTCTGTTTATTCTTTCTTGGGGATCATCGTTATTGTATCTTCTTGTTTATGTCAACGACATCATTCTTACTGGTAACGATTTGACTCTTCTTTGGAAATTTATATATCGGACACATCGGGAGTTTTCCATCAAGGACTTAGGCACTCTTCATTACTTTCTGGCTTAGAAGTATTACTTACTTCATCAGGTTTACTTCTTGGTCAAGCTAAGTATACCTGTAACATTCTTACTCGTGCTTGGATGTCTGATGCATCTCCAGTCTCTACTCCCTTTGTGTTGGGATCACAGTTGCATAGCTCCGTCAATCCTTCATTTTGGAATCCTACGTTGTATCCTTCTCTAGTTGGGGGCCTCCAGTACCTGACCATTTCCCGTCCTGACTTGGCCTTTTCAGGTAACACTATCAGTCAGTATCTTCAAGATCCTCGTGGCGATCATTTTTCTGCGGTTACTCAGATTCTCCGATATGTTTGAGTTACGCTGCATTTTGGTCTTACCTTTTGATCTGCCAGTTCTACCTAGGTGTTGGGTTATTCTAGTGCTAATTGGACTCGCTATCTGGTGACTCGTCAATCCATTTATGGATATACTATTTTTTTGGTGGAAACCTTATTTCCTGGAGTACCAAGAAACAACCCACTGTTTCTCCTTCCAGCACAGAGTCTGAGTATCGGGCTTTAGCTAACACAGCTTCCGAGGTTGTTTGGCTGACTCGCCTGCTTCAATAGCTTTGTGTTATTCTTTCTGGTTTTCCGCTACTGTTATGTGACAACAGTAGCGCCATCTTCTTTCCTCAGAATCCAGTTGTTCACAAGCGGGCGAAGCACATCGACATCAACTATCAGTTTGTTCGAGAGTTGGTTGCTTCTGGCAAGTTGCGTGTTCCCCATGTTCTTACTGCTCTTCTAATTGCGGATATCTTAACCAAAATACTCTCTCATCCGTTGTTCAAGTTTTTCCAATCCAAGCTTAGCGTCATTGAGCATCCAACACTTCGCTTAAGAGGGGTGTTAGAATAAGTCAAGTATCTTATTAGATTATATTTGTTATGGATAGAGTTGTTGATTAGACAAGAGTTATATTAATACTAGTCTTCCTTTCGTACTCTATTTATTCTGAGCAGTAATACATGATTCATTACGGGAAATGAGGGGTGGCAAAATAAACCCATAACCCATTAGTCAAACGGGTTATCTATTTTTAAACATGGGTGGGTATGGGCAAAATGGGTAATGGGTTAAATGGGTATAAGAAAAATATGGGTTGGGCGGGGAGTTTGTGTGTTGACAACGGGTATACCCATATGGGTAACCCTCGGGTTTCAACCCATATTGGTTTGTATATAAACTCATATGTGTCACTATATGGGTTGAAACCCACGAGTTTACCCATTTTTTATCCATGTGTTGAATATTCTTTTACTTGTGGGTTGGTGGGTTTCAACCCAACCCATTTGTGACCCAACTCATTTTTACCCATAATAAAATAGGTCTTACCCATTTTTTAACAAGCCATATTTGACCCGACTACCAATTTGTCACCCCTACGGGAAATCACTCTCTTAGATACATTTCAAAAGTTTTTCAAAGTTACAGAAACCTCGTTGCAATAAATGAAAACTAACTCAAATAATCTCATTAGTTAGACCAATTATAAAATAACTCCGTCTAACGATTAGTCACGAGATCCAAAATCAGATTTGTGAAATTAATTTTCTTTTTTCATTTTCATTTTCTCTCAAATATGTCACCATATTTTTCCATTAATAACCCATTAACCCTCCGTTGCAACAATTTTCTCAATATAGTATTTTCTATTTTTAGGTGTAAAAAAATCCAAGGGGGTGGAAAGAATCAGGGGCGGAACTAGGGAGTGGCGAGGGGTGTTGGCGCCACCCCTACATTCTGGCGGCCCAAAATTTAATACCTAGGGCCGCCGGAAGCCAGGGATTCCGCCACCCCTTCATTTCCGGCGCTTAGGGTTGTTTTCCGGTTGAGCTATCGCCGGAGAAGACAATCTGATATTCCTTTTTTTTGTATCCCACGTAATCAAAATGACGTCATTTTGATTAGTTAAACGCCGTCGACATTAGGTTCAAATCTGAATTGTGAATAGTAACTTTGATTTGGATGATATTCAAATTTGGATTAGATTTGAATATTGATTTGGATTAGATTGTGAATATTGATTTGAACATTCAAATCTGATTTGGATTAGATTGTGATTTTTGAATATTGATTATATAGTGAATATTGATTATATATATTCAAATTTAATATAACATATTTTAAATTGTGATTAGAAATTTATATTTGCATATTTTGATTTGGATTGAAACTTCAATTGTGATTTGAAATTTCGAATAGCATATTTTGATTAGTGTTTTATAGCATATTTTAGAATAATTTAATGTGCGATTTAATTATAATAGAAATTTACTGTGTGATTTAAATAAAGTAGAAATTTAAAGTGTGATTTAATTTAGTAATATGTTAATGTGTGATCAAATTATAGTATTAATTTATGATCTTATTATAGTAATAATTTGTGATCTTGTTATAGTAATAAATTAATGTGTGATTTAATTATAGTAATAATCTAATGTGTGATCTAATTATAGTAATAATCTAATGTGTGAAATTTGATGTGTGATTTAATTATAGTATTAATTTAATTTGACATATTTTTCTTATTTGATGTTAAATAGGGTATGGATAAATTCTTAATTCGAAGTAGTGGGTCATCTATTTTTAAGAGACCGAGTGAACCAAGTGAAGAAAATATTAATCAAGAGGGTAGTAATTGTTCGTTATAATTTTGTTGTACTAAGCGCGCAAAATTTTTTGTTGTACTACGCGCGCAAAAATTTTGTTGTACTACACGCGCCAAAAATTTTTACCCACTTTTCAACTACCCCTTCGTTCAACTCTTGGTTCCGCCACTGACATCACATTCACATATCAATAAGTTCTGTTGTGATTACTCTTGTTATTAGAATCATCAAGAGGAGAGAAATTGCATTAATTTAAGATTTTTTTCCCCAATCACAATATTAAAAAGAAAATTTTCTTTTTGTTTTCGTCCAAATTGTTCATTAATCTAAACCAACCAAACTAACACGACGTTGTTCCCTTCTTCTGATCACACAATTTCATGTCAGAGTTCCTTTCATCTTGCTCTACCACTCGTTGTCGTTCACTAGGTATGCAGGAGTTTGACAGACTCCTACCTGTTTATAAAATTAAATTACTCCATCAAATAAATTAATTATTAAATGATCTAGTATAATGGTTAACAAAATTAAAAGAGAGTAAAGTGCATTCATACTTCTGAATTCTTTGATTAGTGCAAATATAACCCCCAAATTTTTAAAAGTGCACATATACCTTTCATAGTTTTTCGAAAGTGCACATATAACTCTCCAAATTTTTCGAAAGTGCACATGTACCCTTATCACCGAAGATCTACATTTAAAAAATTGAGGGGTATATGTGAATAATCAAGGAACTGGGGATATATGTGCAGTTTTAAAAAATTAAAAGGTATACTCCTTCCGTCCCACTTAAAATTTCCTATTTTCTTTTTTGGGACGTCCGACTATAAACTTCCTAATTCTAAACTTTTTACTTTTAACCATAAATATGTGGTCATAAATCTTCCTTTCATTTGATTTATGAAAAAAAACTGATTTTACCGTTTTAACTTAACTAGTAATCCTATGTTCCAACATAGTTTAACTTAACAAAATATGTAAAGTAAATAATACACGAGACACACAACTTAGTTACGCAGTTCGGTGAAATCCACCTACATCTGCGGGGCCTGGCACAGTTGAGAATAAATCCACTAATCAGAAAGATATAGTACAAAGTAAACCATACAACTATTATATCCTTTGTAATTCTAAACATGAATTTTGCAAGCTCCCCTTGCTACCGATCCCCCTTTATCAAAATCTCTTTGACCTTGAACCTCGTCGAAGTTGGATCTCCTCCTCCCGAGGAATTAAGGCATACGTTCTGAACGTTAGCACACAGGTCGGGTTTGTTGGAACATGGTAATTCTTGCTCTTTGCAAATACTCTTAAACGATAGAAATATGATGTGCAAATTTTCCCAATTAAATCTATATCCTTTGCAACCAAATAATGTCCTCATTTATAGTCCATTGCAGATAAGAATACTCCATGATTATCTCCATAATATTTTGTTTCCTTATCTACTTCTGAAACATATCCAAATACCATAAATAAATGGATTTTCCTTATCACAAATATCCCATAATATTCATTCAATTCTAATTTCATAAATATAGGGATTTACCATAATTCAATCATGCTTCAGTTCGACTGAATCAAATATTGCTAAATCTCCAATTTCCATAAACAAAAATCCATCGCAACATTTTGTTCTGCCAGTTTGTCTTTCTGAATATGTTCCAAAGTGGAACGTTTTTCTTCCTTAACATAAGTTCACAAATGACAACAATAAATCCATGAGACGCATATGACTTTACACTACTGTAGCGCCTAATTTTCCTTTTACATACCCCTAAATTAATTGTGATTACTGGATATTGGGAGGAGAGAGACGCCAAAATGGGGAGAAGCGTACGAACATCATTCTTTTCGAATATTGTCAATTTTTTTACTTTAGCATATCTCTTACATATCTGTAACTTCGATAGTCGATCGCTACACATGTCGGTGCAAATGATGTTTCATGCAATATCGAGGCACCTATTAAACAACATGTGCAACGATGTATGCTATTTGGTAATATTATTTACCTCATATTTTAACCTTGTAGTTCGGTTCATATAATAATAGTGGTAAAAAACTTCATTTTTTAACTGAGGTAAATAATATCTTTTGCTTAAGAAAAAAAAAGTACCGAGGTCAAAGAACTTTTTATCTCAGTTATTTGATGTTAACAAAAAAAATAGGTAAAAGGGGCGAAGTAATAGGTCATTTTTCTTGTGGTGTACCCCTCCAATCCATGACACTTCCGCCACTAGGAAAACAGAAAAAGAATACCAGCGCTAATCTCAAATTCAAGTTCCATCAACATCGATGGTGGTGGGAGATTCCGGCCTCAAAGATTCCCAACCATCAAAGAGGTTTCCAACATTTTCCTCAAGTCAATTTAGGCCTAAGAAAGGCTAAAAAACTATCAATGGTGAGTTTGAAGTTATGATTGACATCGATTTATGTTTAGAATGGATTCAAAAAGATAACAATATTATGATATATATTTTTTTAGACAAGAGAGAAACTTCCATAGGAGGAGGAAATCACCCACCGGAAATTAAAATTGTAGAGGATCCTTTCGAAAAAAATATCTATCGAGAAGGACATATCCCGCAACCTGCGAATTCATATTTCATCACACAAAAGAAGAAAAGGACATTTGAATTGGTATGTTTTATATATTATTCATATATTTATTTACTTTTAAAATTATTTTTATTCACAATTTAATGTAAATTAAAAGAATTGCCAAATTTTAAGAATTGCCAAATATTTAAGAATTGCAAAATTGTATTGTAGATTACAAGTATATCATATATAATTTTTCTTTGTTCATAAATGCAACATTTAATTTCGTAAAATTTATCTACTAGCTATATTTTGATCAAATTTTTATTTACTCGCTTCGTTTACTATGATATTTACTTATTTGTTGTCCTATTGAGATTTGACTTTCATGAAATGATTAAGTGAAATAAATAACGAATGAAAATATTGTATTTTACTGAATTTCTTTTTTTTAAAGGAAAATAATAAGATTAGTAATAACAAATCATAGACCTGATAATTCTTAGTGTATAACATATACTAAAAATAGTCTTGTCTCTTTTATGGGCAAATTTGAAAAGCAAAATTGAACTTATTTATTTTCTATAATGGAAAATTATAAGTTAAGTATTAGAGTAAACCAAAATATCATAAGTAAATTTAACACGAAAATCTGAAGATTAAGCTTTATTTTTAGTGATGGTAAATTTATCATACATAATTATTCATATCTATTCCGTAAGTAATAGTTTTATTTACTTCTACAGGGCACAGTTAAAACTTTACAAAATGTTATCCGCACAAAATGATATTATGGTAATCCTTCAATAATCAATCTTCGTGGTTTAATATTATTTAATTGGATTTGAAAATGTATTGTTTTGGTCAACATGATAACATTTGTTATTAAATATTTAATTTAACCACGCAAGGATATCATTCTAGTCATTTCACAACTTTCATATAGAGATGATTCTATTTCGATATTGTTTTTATATATGATTTATTTGAAAAAAAATTACTCTATGCATTACCGTATTTTGTAGGTTATCCAAACTGAAAAATCATAGCCAAACGCCTTCATCTTCCTGACAAGACTGTAATCTGTGATCCCGACGGGAGGAAGTGGAATATATCCCTTTTTAGGTGAAAGTGTGGTTGGCTATTGTACCGTGGTAGCTGGAAAGATGTTTGCATTGAGTACAACATCGGTGGGAACAACATTTTCATTTGTGAGTTTGTCAAATGTAAAGAATTTGGGTTCCCATTCAACTAAAAATTATTCGACAAGGAAATTACTCAACCTAAATCCAACTAGTTAGGTACCTAGAGGCCATCAACAAGTGATGTTTAGATGTGAAATAATATGTACACTTCAATTAGACTATACAACTGCTTGAATATACTATCTTTTTTCGTCAATTGTGACATTTGTTTTCTGCTTATGGGGTTAGTTATTTTGCATCTTAATCTTGTTCTTCTTTACAATCACATATTTTGATAAATACTTTGATTTTGTGTATTTTGAATTATTTGTCACCTATAATGTTGTAACTGTGTAACTGATATTTTTATTTGTATAATAGATTATATTACGTATGCTATTTTTTCCTTCAAGAATAATATAATATTGGAGTTCAATTGTTATTGACAAAAAGTACTTGTTAGAACACAATTGTGCACGAAGAGCGGGTATTATCTAAACAAATATTCCTTTCACTAACATTTTAAAAACAAAATAACAATAACTAATATATTTATTCCATGTCGGTGGCTCCTTACCTGATAGCCGATAACCACCTTGATACCTTTTGCTTGGGTTCTACTCTTGGCTCCGGTCGCCTGGCCGATCGTTCCCAGCTTAAGAAAAATGGACATACTCTTGAAGCATTCAACAACTTATACATCATTTTGGAATAATTGCTTATTTTTGAATCGGATCAGGCTTAAGGATGTAATTAGAGTAATTTATGACTAATAAATGTGAGTTACGGAAGTTTAGGTCGCTAATTACCTTTTTATTGAATCATATTGAGGTTATAGGTTAGTCTCGAAGGTCATATCTCAAGTTTGTGATCACTAGGTCGATAAAATCCTAGAGAGCAAGAGTTAGGTACTAAATTTCTTGGTGACACAAGATGGGCCTATAATGGGTATTCACATCGGGTCCTGGGGTGTCGTGCTACTCTTGGATTTAATTTACTGCATGTTTGCGGGTTATTAACTTAGGGATTAAAAGGTAGTTGGAGGTCAGTTATAGAAAACTCCTAGCTAATTCGGGAGGAAATGAGAGATGTTGAGTCAGCGGAACCGCTAATGTGACAGTTTAGTGGTAGTTCTCGAGGATTCAAGCTCTCCACATTATGTGATGGAGCATTAGAATAAGACATACTTGTATTATGTTAATATGAATCGAAGATCAAATTCAGTTGTTAAACATGTGAAGAAAATATGCCCACATTTCTCTTTCATTACATTTACACTCTTTTATTAGTATTGCATGCTAGTTATTTTCATATTATTCTTACTCATAGTTGATAGATTTATTTTTAAACAACCCCTCTTTTTTGTATGGGCGCACACTTGGTGATACTTTTGTATATTGTTTCCTACGTAAACTATCTTCCAAACTCCTTTTTCGTGTGGATGACCCCGACTTACCATTATTTATTCTCTAGTAGTTAGTAGTAATAGGGCAACAACTATAAACCTTATCTTTGATTTGTATACTAGTTACCAGACACTTTCATGCACATCAAATTTTGATGCTAATTCCAAGGATTTAGGCATTGTTTTATTGATAGATAGTATAGTTAGTTGTGCAGTTGTGTTTTTGTTAGAGTTTTTCATTATTTTAGTGGATAGTGTTTTTATTTGTGGGCTGCTATTGTTTGTTGGTGTTTGTTGGTGTTGAAGGACTATATTTCTTTGACTTTTATTTTATGGTACGTATCAATTCCAATAACCTAGAGCCCTAGCACTATACTCCTAACCTCTAATATACTCGTAGGAGACCAAGAATATGACCGCGCATCATCATTGAGATCCAACAACCATCACTAATACTAGAGGAAGAAACCATAGCCAAAGACAATAGGAATCGACGGAGCTTATGGTTATGAATTTGGAGAGTCACACTTTTTTATTATCCTTCCCCCACTCCCTATAAACGTGACTTGCGACCTGAAGTCGGGAATGGTATATTGCCTTCCCACCTTTCACGAGATGAGTGGTGAGGATACTAACAACTGTTTCGTAGAGTTCTATCTCGTGTGCACCAACAATAAGCCAAATACAGATTCGGAGGAGGATTCAATACAAGAAACAGAACCTTTTACCTTGGTTCTACAAGACTTTTACCGCAACCCACATGCATACACTCATATGGTTAATAGACCCTCGCTCCCCCTATTACTCTAACAAGCACTTTCCAAAGAGATACCAATAAATGCTCCAACGTGAAAATAGACTAAGGTGTATGCCAACCTAGTGTATCAATCATGAAATGAACAAGAATTTAAAGCACAAGTCAACATAGTAATCATAAGAATTAAAGGATAGGAAGATTTAAAAATATCATTTAATAACCAAGTCACGAATACAAATATAAATCCCCAAGCTAAATTACTACTCCCTAAGAATTTAAACATATTTGATTGGATTTGATGCACTTGAGCAAGACAAAGAGAAAATAAAAACTAAGAGAGAAGGGTTAGTTCATTTCTCCCTTTACCTACTCTTGATAAAATTAGGAGAATGAAACTAAAGTAGGCTAAAACTTAAACCATAGTAGACATAGGCTACTATGTATAGTAGTAGGAATTTGGGCTTTAAAAGTGGCCCAAAAAGGGTACTTAAACCCAAGCAAGGGATTAGCACGGGCCGTGCCACAACATACATCCCGTGTTGGTCAGCATGGCATGGCCTATATAATTCGGCACGGGCAGTCGGCTGGGCATCGGTGTCAGCCATCCTTAGTGCATAGCCGTACCATTCTCCCCAGGCCATCAGCTGGGAGATGCTTTTTTCTGAGTTGAACGGCACGAGCCATGTAGAAAATTTCGGGCTATCGGCTGGCAGCTTCATTTCCACTACTGAACAGCGAGCGCCGTGTAAAA
>JAULKJ010317337.1:0-10641 GCA_032355405.1 Rubia balearica | reverse complement strand
GACCTTTTACCTTTTATTATTTCAATTAAACCCCGTCTTTCGATAAACCTATGGAAAGAAGGTCTTTCCCAAAACTTTGCCAGAAGGGATTGTCGCTTATTAGATCGTTTAAAAATAATGTATTTAGTTTAGTTACCAATACTCCAAAACAGGTGACGGTACATATCAACTCATCGGAAAACTTTTCATTAATATAATAATATATAAAAGATTTTGAATTTTATTTAATTTACGAGATAATTGGATAAATGAGTAACTATCATTCTTGCCCATTTATCAGATGTCAATATTAATTAATTCTGAATAATAAGGTACTAGAAATAAATTTGACTGCATGATAGGGGAGAACAAAACAAACTCTTTACTCCTTTCATCTCGTTTTAACGTTCTTCTTTAGCCATTAGAAAAACAAATGCCAAATGTTATTTGATTGATTGTAAAGTATGTATTTTAGTTATCATTTCTCATAACTTTAGAGATGAAATAATGGTACTCTACGGATATATTTCTATACTCAATATCCCGCACCTATATGTTAGTATAAATCTGTTCGAACATTCTTAGAACTAGGTTGTATTTGGCAAGATTTATAAGTATTTTGCTTATAAATTAAGCATCTTTTTAGTGTTTGATAAATTGGTAAAAAATATTTATTTAAGAAGCATAAACTAAATTTTTTAGGGAAAAGAAGAAACTGGTCTCCCCTTCTTACAAAATAATCTAAAATAAGTCAGATTTATTTATAAGCACAATTCTGCCCAACACACTCTTAGTGCATCCACACAATTTCTCCAACAAAAGTATATTAATAATAAAAAATGACAAAACTTTCTCCAAGAAAAGTTTATTAATAATAAAAAATGACAAAAGTATGGAGTTTGAGTTAAGGTTCATAATTACATGAGAGGAATCCGAATTCGAAACACGCAAGCAAATCACTGTACTATTTCCACAGGTGTGAAATTCGATATGCGTACGCCCTACGTCTCACCAGTTTTGGTCTATTTTTTATCAATTTTCTCGGATCATATTTGACCATCAATAACTTTAATTACGGATATTAATAGTATATTAAAATTTAATATTTAAAAACTACGTAAACATAAGAGTCTAATAATATCTCACATGATAATATTAGAGTCTATATACTAATTGAAATCTATGATCAAATATGATACGATAAAGTTGACCAAAAATAGGTCAAAATTGGTGGGACGGAGGGATAATTATTAAAGGACTTATATGCATTATTGTATTGCTTTTTATAGTATAGCCATATACTTTGATTGCGGTGTTACCTAATTATAGTGGTCGGGATGCGGTTGTGGGAACTTTCTGGCTCTTCGAATCTAAACAGAATTAATCAAGTCATGAATTTTGTTGTTTTAAAGGCTATGCATTTAATTAATTAGCCAGAAGACAACGACGACAGCTACTAGTCAGAGATCGATCGTGCTCAAAAATCCGAGTGCTCACTCCGTTTCCAGAAAATTTTCCGGATTTACTTTCTAAAACTAACTGAATTAATATTTGATTATTAATATCGTTATCACAAAATCTTATTTTACATTGCATAGATTATTTTATAATTAAGTTAACTAATCATGAGATAATTTGATGTTCGTTTCCATGTAATGCAAAGGGATTTTCATAATAAAAAAAATTAAATACATCTTAAAATATGAATGATTATAAATTGAGCTTAAAAATCATAGAAATAAGATTTACCTTGATTGGTAAAATCGGTTAAATGATCAAACAAGAGAATAGGTATTTTCAATATACTTGCAACGATCATGATGAACCTGATTGACAACAAGTTATGTGGTAGAAACATTATCACATTAGAGAGAAATGGGATGACGAAAACCCCCCTCAAATAAGCAAGAATCTGATGCAGCCAGATTGTTTCAGCAACAGTCTATGCAACCTCATATACAGATTCAATTGAGGATTTAGACACAATAGGTTGTACTTTAGAGTGCCAAGAAACCAAATTCTTCCCAACAAAAATGGCTTAAGCAGTGGTAGTATGACGACTGTCAAGACAACCAGCCCAATCAGCATCAGAAAAAGCCACCACTAACGTAGGAGATCCTTACAAGTGGAGAAAAAGACCAAACTCCAAGGCACCCTACAAATACTTAAAAAGTATCTTCACGGTATGAAAGTGAGTAGTACAAGGAGCATGCATAAATTGAGAAACCATATTAATAACATGAGCAATGGGCGAACAAGTAATAGATAAATACTGCAAAACACCAACCATACTACGATATTCTATGGGATCAGCAAGAAAGTCCCCATCAACAGAGGACAACATAATTCTAGAAACTCGGAGTGTGTGCATAGATTTAACAGTACGAAGATGAAATTTCTTTGATAAATCAGACATATATTTCTCCTAGAAGAAATCATGCCAGGGGGAGTAGGCAACACTTGGAAATGTAGAAAATACTGAAGATCCCCCCAGATCTTTCATATCAATCTGAGACGAGAGAATATAAAATGAGTTTATGAATTAGAGCATAACTACTTCATGTGAGAGTAATATTATCCACATAAAGAAGAAGAATAAGCATAAGACCCTCATATTTTAAAACAAACATGGAGGTGTCACACTTGTTGCATTTAAAATCAATGTATAGTAAAAAATTGTTGAAACAAGAAAACCAAAGTCATAGAGTTTGTCTCAACCCATATATGGACTTAAGTAAACGATATACTCCATATGTTCCAATTAAAACTGTACGGGAGACCTTTTTCAGTTAATATTATCAAACTTTAACCATATATTTGAATAGATATATAAACAACAATGTTATCGTATGTAATATTGTTGGATTTGTCGTAACAAGTAGTTTCAAAATATTAACTTTTTATTTGTCATTATTACCCTTAATTAAAGATATTAACAGTCAAATATGTTTCTTGGAGATCGTGAAAAGTCTCTTGTGCCGTTTGAGCTGTGACAGAGGGAGTATGTAATTTGGGTTTGATAAATTAATGTGCGAAACCTTTAGCTTGGCGCATGTAAACTTTCTCATTTAAAAAATCATGCAAGAAATTTTTTAATATCTAACTGACGAATAGTCCAATGAGAGACATCAATAGTAATAACTAAACGCACAATAATAGATTTCACAATAGAACTAACAAGTTTCAAAATAATCAATACGTGCATGTTGGTGATAAGCGAAAACAACAAGTTTGACCTTGAACTGCTCCACAGACCCATCAGAATTGTATTCAATTTTATATTCCCATTTACATCCAAGTACATGACGATCTTAGTTGCGATGTACCATCTCCCAAGTATCATTTTAAAATTAAAGTCATATACTCATCAAACACAGTCTAACGCCAACAAAAATTCGTGGATGCCTGTTTAAATTTAGAGGGTGCAAATTCTACAACATCTGATACCATGTACAAAATAATGAGAATATTTGTGGTTTGCCCAATTTATAACATTGGCACTCGTTATAATGAATAGTTAAATATATTGACTATTCTCTGCAACCAAGCAAGCTAAATAAAAAGTTAAAATAGCCTAATAATTGCTCTATTTAACTTAAAATCCGCATTTGAGATACCTACTGATTAAAATGAATAATACAAATAAATTGTTTAAGAAAGATTCTTTCCGTGAAAAGGAAAAAAAAAAGAATTTTGGTACAAAGAACAAGTATAGCCAAATAAAACAATTCATTGCCCACAGAACTTTTTTTTATTTATTATTATTTATAACTCATCAAAGGTGAGGCTAATTTATTAGCTTCCCCCGGAGCTAGAAAAATGAAGGCACATTCAAATTTGAATTCATTACAACGTGGAATTCTCGACCACATCTCCGAATATATACAATCGATGTGGAATTCATTGCCCACAGAACTTATACTGCATTAGTTAGGCAGTCCTTGAACCACAGTTGGCTGATTGATGAATCCAATCCCATTATATTTAAATTCTCATATTTGCCTGCCACTCAGTTCTGTTTAGCACTTTCGGTTGTAACATGCTGTATAGTATTATGTACTTATGTCTCTGCTTCCAATTTCACATTTTATAGGGGAAAAACGCAAATCAGATGTTTTAAATCGATTAACTGTTAGTCAGAGTTATTTATAAATGATGTAATTAAAGTGATTTGATGTTTATTTTTATTTTTGCGATGAGTTTCTTATAACTTTGATTTTTTTTAAATTGCATCGCAATATATAAATTATTATAATTTAATCTTAAATTTTTTGAAATGAGGTTTTTCATACTCTTGTCTAACCGTTAGTCGGTCTAACTAGCGACTTTCTCTTATTTATATTAAAACTCATTCTAAAATACACTTTTTTATTAAAAATGAAAAATAAATTTCACAAAATCTTATTTTATACAGCCTAAAAGTTAGACAGGTCATTTGATAATAAAAAAAATTTCGTAAGACAACATCATCCCCTTCATTTTCTATTTTGGGTCCACAGCTGGTTAGATCGAATTTAACATTCAAAACTTGAAATGATAAAGTTAGTTGGTGGTATCAATACTCCTAAAGCTATGATAAAAAAACACAAGTCGAATTATACTCCAAACAGCTATCCCGTCTTTTCATAAGCCTATGGAAAGACGGTATTTTCCAAAACTTTGTCTATGCTGAAATACACAAGTTCGTTTTATGTTTCAAATTGGTAGCGGAATCATAACCAGTTCTACATTATAATTAAAAATGTAAGTTCCGTAACCAAATACGGAGTCTATAAATAATTAGGATAATTTTAGATAATCATTTAAAGACAAATCAGGACACACAAGAAGGCACTAAACTAATAGTCTTGTTTAGATACATCCAACTCCTAGGTTCCTAGGTTGCTTCGTTGTATCAGCTTGAAACCGATGAAATAGGGTTTAATATTATGCTTTGTTTAGTTTGTTTTCACTGATTAATTAATGTGGAAAAGTTGCTACTCCCTCTGTCCCAATTCAAGCTGCACCTTTACTATTTGGCACTATTATCTATCAAACTTTGACCGCATATTTGAGTAGATATATAAACAATAATATTATCTTATGTGATATTGCTAAATTCGTCATAACAAGTAGTTTCTCAAAAGTAACTTTTTATTTGCCATTATACTTATTTAAACATATCAACGATTAGAAAAGTTTCTTGATGAGCGTGAAAAAAATTCTGTGCAGCTTGAATTGGGACGGGGGAGTATTAGTTATTACAACGTATAAGATTAATTAATTACCTTTGGAGTCCGCAGCTTCGGGCTGCATGTTAGTCTTGCATTTTTAATTTTGTTTTTATAGTAAACTCCATATTATCATTGGAGTGGTTTTTTCTTCTTTTAAATCTGTTATTGGTAAATTCACTTATAAATTGTGATGTACGGGGTATATTATTATTCATGGTGGATTGATGATGTTGTTTCAATGTTTATTATTATGTGATTGATTGTAGGTGGGTTTGATATGAGTGTCAAAGACGGGGATAGCGATGATTGTGTTGTGTTGAAAATTAATATCGATTTGGGTTTTCTGATTTCTGCGCAACCAGAAAGCCCAAATTATTTTTATTAACTTTTGAGGCTAGTTCCGATGTTAGTTATGCAACAAAAATATTTAACCAACATCAGAATGCATTTCCAAGTTTGGAAACTGCTTATAAGGAGATTCATAATTAATTGCCTGTGTGCAACGGCCACCTGGTTGTGCGGCAGTGCCAAGGACATTGGTTCGGAACGACTTTCTAACCCTGTTTTAACCACCGTTAACCCCTTTCATGTACTAATTTATATAATCATCCCAAAGAAGAAGAAAACTTTTACTTATATTATAAAAAATATATAATAAAAAAATATTTTTAAACTTCTAAATTTAGTACATAATTTAACAGGTACAATACATAAGGTAAAAATATGTGGACTGTCAATAAGTTTATGGATAGACCGTCTGTCAAGAGACTCACTTTTTTTTCCAGAAGAAAAACTATAGTACTCCCTCCGGATTTTTTTATATTGGCATCATTTCCTTTTTTGTTTGATCTTTTAATATCGACACCTTCCTTTATTGGCAAAATTAAGATTAATTTTGTCCACTCAATTTACTTTTCACTCACCCCATACAATCTCCTCTACTCAATTTACTCTTTTTTTTATAAAAAAAAATGCCCCTTAGTTGAGTGCCAATACCAGAGGGAGTATCCATTTAGCTTTGCCACACAAAATAGAAATACATCCAGCTAGTTTATTAGAGTGTCCTTGCATTTGGAAACAGTACGTAACAAGCTCCAAACGAATGGTACGGGTTGGAAACTCCAAACGAATGGAACCGGTTGGAAAAACCAATAAGAAAATTTCCGGCTTTTCGCCATTATGCTGGAATACCAATTTTTGATGGAGCATTAGACCGAGAGGTGTCAATCGGGCGTGATCGGGAAGAAATGAGATGAGAAATTAATAAATGGATAGTTAATGGGATTGGCTATTAAATACTCATTAACTTTTGAGATTGGACGGGATGGGAAATGATTATATTAATGGGAAATTTTGATCTCAATGGGTCCCAAATTATGTTAACTCAATAGGAACCCAACAAATACCCAAAATTACCCAATTAAATACATACGTAATATTTAACATAAAAATTACTATAATTCACAAATTATACATATTTAATGCATGTATATATTAGTAGTCTAATAGTTAGGTGTTATTAGACAGACCGTCACTCATTCACATGTTTAAATTATATTCTAATCTGTCGTCGGACATGGTACAATTCGTATCTTTCATTTTATTTCTACAAAACTTAAGACCATAAATGAGCCGAGCTGAACTCAAACAACCACTATTTCGAATTCAGCTCGTTTAAAATATCTCGAATTCCAACTCGACTCAAACTCATGCAAACCTGTATTCGAGCTCGTACAACATTCAACCTCATACAACATTCGAGCTCATACAGTATTCGATTTTTGATCGAGCTCATACAGTATTCGAGTTTTGATCGAGCTCGTACAGCATTCGAGCTCGAGCTCGTACAACATTCAAGTTTGAGATCGAGATTGTATAGCATTCGAGATTGAGATCGAGATCGTACAACATTCGAGATCGTACAACATTCGAGATCGTACAACATTCGACCTCGTACACCATTCGACCTCGTACAGTTTTCGAGCTCATACAACATTCAAGCTCGTACAGTATTCGAGCTTTGATCGAGCTCGTACAGCATTCGAACCCGAGCTCGTACAGCATTCGAGTTCGAGCTCGTACAACATTCGAGCTCGAGCTCATACAACATTTGAGCTTGAGATCGAGCTCGTACATCATTTGAGCTCGTACAGTATTCGAACTCGAGCTCGAACCCAACTATAATATTGTTCATTAATCTATTTGAGTTTATAGAGCCAACATATTATATATACATATTTTATTTTTATTAAATATAATATAATATAATATAATATATTTATTTATGGCTTGATTTCGAACTCGGACTAATTTAATTTCACTCGAACTCGAGGTGAATCATGATTTTACAAGTTCAATCGAATCGAACCGAGTTCGAAAATTTTTAAACGATTTGAACTCGAACAAACTCGTTTACGGTAGTAGGAATTTGATGAAATTTGAAAAATGTAATTATAAAAATAGTCATAAAAGAGTAAAAAATACTCAAGTTTGAATGGTCCATTACGCAAAATAATATATTCATCAAAAGATGAGAAGTGATCGGATATTAATTGGGTACCTACAATTACCCAGTTTTAAATGGGTATATGGGAAATTGGAATCTCAAACTCATTTCTCTTTGTAACTCAAAACTATAAAACTTATCTGATCATAATTCCAAACTAGAAAGCAATGGAAATTTCTCATCACATTAGCTTGTATTTAATGGGTCCCAATAGTAATTGGGATTAATTGACCCCTCTACATATACACCATGTTACATAGACTGTGATAGAACCACCAAGAAAGTGGAGAAGTTGGCTAAGCATATGGAGGGGATGAGAAGCCTTGTTTTTGCGAGAATTGATGCTTTGGCAAATAAACATCCCAAACTACAGGTTTGAATTTTCTCCAACTTTTTCTACTAATCAAGCTTCGTACATCTGTGTTCCATCTATGGTTCACCCTGTACACACGTTTTGTTATATTTTTGTTGTTAGTTTATTGAGGGAGGCTCAAGGAGTTACGTTGTCTGATTATTGAGGGAGGCTCCAGGAGTTACGTTGTCTATTTTACACAGTATTTTTCTACCACTTACTATTTGTCAAAAATTTATTGGTTCATCATCTCAACATACTCATTTCCCTAACATATAAAATTTTCTCGCATTCTAAACCCCTGAATGCGCAAGATTTGTCTAGTAAATAGGGAAAGGTTAATAAGATGTGTGGGGTTTGGAGGGATGTTCCCATCATTTTCATTGCAGCAATATTCATCTTGCTCCTCTTGCGACTCATGCTTGCTAATACTGGTGGTCACCGGGTTCCTGTCAAGTGCTTGACAAATCCAGAGGATTTTGGGTAAGAAAGGTCAATGTAGTGGTTAAGTAGTCCACTTTGTTGTTTCACGTTTAGTTCTTATGTTGTACTACAATATCGTCAGTAAATTTTGTTGTATGTTGGGATGCGCGTCCAACCTTATTTTGACAAGTGTTAAATCATTTAAGAAAAAAAATATAAAACCTACCTTTAACTTCTCACTTCATTGATACTTGTTAAAATGTAATTGGACCCTCAACCCAACATATTTATTTTCTCACTTCATTGATACTTGTTAAAATGTAATTGGACCCTCAACCCAACATATTTATTTTCCTAACATACAAAATTGTCTGCAATATTGCTAGCTTGTAGTAGTACTTGAATTGATAGTGTTTTGGGAATGAAATGTTACTGTAACAATAAGTATTGGCTAATTAACGTTGTGTGATTTCATTCAATTTGATCAATTGATCATATTATATATATGACCTGCACCTAAATGCATGTGTTAACCAATGCATTTGACACGTTTGTTATTATGTTTCTGTTGGTTGTTTGCTAGTTTTAGTTAGTTTTACATTACAAAGGGTTAAGATAATCATTGTTGGTTTTCTTATCTAAATCCCTAGTATTGTGGACTTAATTAGATCTAATGGACACTATGTTCTCACGAGCTCCTAGATCTTCTTTTGCGAGGTTATTGGTAGGTTGCTCGTGAGAACTTCAACATAGTTTTGTAAAAGGCCATATGCAACGGTGGTAGTAGATAGATGGCCACAAGTCAAAATGTGGTAGTAGATGGAATCAAGCCGAGAATAAAAAGGGAGTTGTGTCCACAATTGAAGATTTGGCGAGGTTGTGCCAGTCAACATGGCCCATTCCAAAGACCCTTGGCATTGACCGCCGGATTCAACAAGACATGTGCCAATGAAACAACCTGTGCTGCTAAGTATGGGAAAGTGCCGTGCCATTTAACATAACCTGTGCCGTTCCAAAGTCAATATTTTGAAGACCAGCCCATGGGGTGTGATGATTTACACGTCTCGCCATCATTTTTCTTAGAAATCGACTCCTATCCGATGCCCCGCAAGGATAGACACAGCCTACGCCGTTCAGAAGAGGAAAATCACGTACCCGACTGGCAACCCGTGAAGATTCACACAGCCCGTGTCGTTCAACTGATGAACCAAGAATCCCAGCCGGTGACCTAGGATGAATAGCACGGTCACGCAGTCAGACCAGCTGAGAAGAAGCCCGCAACTCCAACATGGGTAGTGTTCTATGGCACGGCTCGTGTCGATGCCTACTAAGGTTTAGGTCACTTTTTGGGCCTTTTCAAGGCCCAATTTCCTACTACTATAAATAAGAGTCTATGTCTACTAGGGTTTAAGTTTGATTTTCATTAGTTTTATTCTCCTAAGAGTAAGTAGAGAGAGAAAGTGACTAACCCTTCGTTCTTTTTTCTTTCTCCTTGTTTTTGCCCAAGGGCTTTGAATCCAATGAAATACTTGGGTTTAATGCTTAGGGAGTAGTTATTTAGCTTGGGGATCTATATTTGTATTCATGACTAGGTAGTTGTTTTGTGAGATTTAAGATCTATATATCATTTTATGCTTATGAACATTACGTTGACTTGTTCTTCACATTCTTGTTCCATGATTGTTACACCATGTTGATATACACCTTAGTCTACTTTCATGTTGGCACATTTATTGGTATCCCTCGGGGAGTGAAACCTAGATATAATAGGGGTAGCGATAGTCCGGGACCGTATGGGTGTATGCATGTGGTTCGTCGATTCAACGTTATTACACTAGTCTAGTTGGAAAATTTCCCCAAAAGATTGCAGATAGAGATAGTGTAGCAGCTAACGAGGGTTAGCATATTCTACAATCTTAGAGTCAACGATAAGGTGCCTATCCCTTTTCCTCTATGGGCCTAGGGAGAAGCATTCGTAGTAGAGTTCCCGAGACGTAATCATAAGGAGGAGATTCTTATCTGCACAACTACATTCTTTCCCTCTGTGGCTCAATTCTCCTTTTCAAGCCCTAAATTCTAACGCCTCTGCCGCTTGATGAGACGTCAAATGCATGTATTTTTCGAAGCATTTAACATCTCTTTTGTTATCTTTTTGTTGGAAGATTGCT
>JAULKJ010317327.1:0-10642 GCA_032355405.1 Rubia balearica | reverse complement strand
GGGATCTATTATGCAGTTATCAAAAAAATCATATATATTTGAAAATTTACGAAATTTTCCAATTTTTCGTTTCTTGTTTTTTCTCTTCTAGATCATTCTGCAACTGATCAAAAATCGCCGGTAACTGACTCTGTCCGCCGCCTTGCGCACAGCGCCGCCACGCTTTTTCTCCGGAACCGCCGTTCCGTTTCTCACCAGCCGGAGAGCCTGGAGGAGCCTTGGCGAGTAAACCTGTTGCAATTAATCGTACGCTTCCCATTTCACCACTCCCGTTTCACATAGTGCACACTCTGCTACATGTTTTTCTTTCTCCGGTGATTCTCTCTACGATTCGAAGTTGATGAATTGAGCGGTGGTGCTCGCGATGTCTTCTGGAAAAAGACCTGTGGAGTATCAGCTCCCGTCGCCTAAATCCGGTCACCGATTGGAGCTTCGGCGATTGAGGCTTCGCCGACTGGAGCTTTAGCGCCTGCATAAGTGTCAATTGGCACCTTCTTGCAACCATTCGGTAGGCCGGAGACATCGTCGACTGGAGATGTTTGGGCATCAGAGACTCTGTGGCTGCGAGCAACCCTTTTTCAGGTATCGACCTCTTTTCTTTACCTATTTTTTTACATTTTTTAGTAATTGGAATGAGTGAACCCATTTTTTCGTTTTTTAATTCAGTTTTCATTGTATTTTTCTCTATTTTCATACTCGTTTTCACTGTTAAAATTCCTGTTATATTGAGGTGAATGTATCCTTATCTGCCTTTTCTCGTGCACCTTTAAGTTAAATATCCATTGTTGCACTTCAAATTTGGCTGAGTTGTGTTGTCTCTCTTAAATTTGGGTGCATCTCTGAACTTTTGTGACTGATTTGTTTCGTGACTCGGAGTTGAAGCCGCAGTTAACTAGAAGAAGTGACATCAGGTATATTGCAATTGTTGCTCACGTTGATCAAGGGAAGACCACACTGGTGGATTCAATGCTCAAACAGGAAAATGTGTTATATCAGAACTATAAACATTATTTGTATTTCAAGATCATTGTTATACTTATTTGTTATGCTGATAAAGAAAGAATATGATGTGTGATTATGTTGAAATTGAAACTATGCATAGTTTATATGTGCGGAATCAAACTTGTTAATCGGGTAGTTTGTTTCCTGATTCACGACAGATTTGGTAAATTGGAGTCTGGAAAGTTCACCTTCCTCTGTGAATGTTTTTTTTGTTTTATGTGAAAGCTGCTTTATTTTGTGCTAGTATCAGATTTGGTAGATAAAGTATGAAGATTTCAGGTTTTTTTACGATATGTTTGTTCGATCTAGGGTTCTATAATTTGTGTGTAGATGCTCTATGCAATTGTAGTCTTGTCAAGTAATGTTAGAACTAATCTTTTGTAATTTGGTCATAGTGTAGTTTTGCATTATTTAGTGTTTAAAGAGCTAATCTTCTCTAATCTGTAATTGTTCAAGGATTCCAGTAATTAGTTCTTATATTTATACAATTTGTTCTCTCTTGTAGTATAGACACAACTCTTTGTATATGATGATGTGATTGCTGCAATATTTTTAGTTTATTGTGTTGAAGCATTTTCTTGTGGCTTTTACTGCATTACTTTTGATGGTTAAGTCAATTATTTTTAAAATTCTACAGCGCTAGCTTGTAGTGCTGATTGTTAATTCTTTGTTTTACTTAATTAGTTATGTTAATTTATTGTCTTTGACTGGTTCAGTCCTTGGATGGAACTTGGAATGCTTGTGCCATGGAGTAATTGTGTCTCGGCCTTGAGCTTAGAGACTTGACCTAAGATAGTTGATTAGTTTAGTCCTTGAAGTGAGCAAATGCCTTGAGACTCTATGCTTTGGCTGTGTTGAATGATTGTTATTGGAGTAGAACAGGTAGAGCATGATTTTATTACATTTCCTTCTTTTCTCATATTGCTTTGTTGTAATCATCTGCAGAATCTCTTTATTTTATTTGCTGGTTAGCATTATGTGTTTATACGCTTATGAATTTGTTTTAATTTTTTATGTGTTTATATTTCTGCTTCTTTTTATGTCTTTAGTTTAGATATTTCACTAGTTTGTGTCAAGTGAAATTGAATGCCTCATATCTTGGAAGTGTGAAGTACCCGATGGAATGCTATTAGTTACGAAGAATTGGAGCAACGGCATAGGCATTTGATGATGTTAAGTGTGGATTAGGTGTGACAGTAACTGTAAGATAACATACTCTCTTTAGTCTTTCTTTATTGCTCTTCATTTAATAAAGGAGTATGCAAAGTTATTGTTCAAAAAGTGAGAATGGAGAATCAGTTTAGTAAGCTAAACATTGATAGCAAAGCAAAACATAGTTTGTATATGCGGAATCAAACTTTTTAACCGATTACTTCTTATATGGTAGCTAGCAACTCTAATGATTTTATGAAATTTCATGAATTAGGATCTTATTTTCGATTGATGACTTTTGCTTTCAACTGCGTTCTGTTCATTTCTGTGACAGTGATCACTGGAGGAAAATTTTTCCAGTTCTTGCAAAGTTACACAGAGTATTTGCGATTGATCTTATTGGTTATGGATATTCCGACAAACCAAATCCTCGTGATCTTCAGGTGGATAATTTTTATACATTTGAGACATGGGGAAGCCAGATAAATGACTTCTGCGCCGATGTCATCAAAGATGAGGCTTTCTTCATTTGCAATTCTATTGGAGGTGATTCTTTTGAAACTTCCTTAGTCTTCGTACTGAAACCGTCATATTCTGAAATCTGAAACAAATTTCTCAGCCTGTCATAGGCTGTAGTGAAAGAGCTTTGCTATGGCATGCTTATCAGCATAGGTCTAAGAATTCTTACCCAACAACTGTTTTGCTGTCCAAGAGAAACATTTTCAGCATCACAGGGAAGTTATGTCTTAATAATTTTTTTATGTTTGTTTCAATTCATGTTCATAGAACTTGATTGTCATGCATCTGCTGGTCACCACTTCTCTGTCAGTGAAATGAACTGACCAATAAATGAAAAGGACAATTATTTTTGAAGAAACTCACTTATAGATTGTTGTTCTCTTGCCTGGTGGATTTTATTCAACCTACATGAAGATCTTAATTTCCTTTGAATTTTAGTAGCCTATTGATAATGATGAGCTATTTTTCACATAGGCCTTGTTGGTCTTCAGGCTGCGGTCACCCAACCTCAAATCTGTAAGGGACTGCTTCTTTTGAATATATCTCACCATATGCTTCACATAAAGAAGCAACCTTGGTATGGAAGGTCTAATTAGATCATTTCAGAATTTGCTGAGGTTATATGCTGTAAACCGTCTGAATGTGAAGTTTTCATTTTTTTTCCTTACAGATTTTATTTTATTTTTTTCCACTCCATAACTGGCATGACTATTTATCTTTATTTTGAATTTCCAAGCATTTCTGAAAAACGTGAAGCATGAATAATAGATAATCTCTCACAAGAGTGTCATCAATAACCAGCCAACAAAACAACACTATCATGATTCCCGATATAGTTTGAGTAGCTGTTTTTGCCTTGTCTTTTTATATGAAGTGGGAAGATGACATATGACGGTGTTAGTGGTGTTAGTTAGAGAGCAAGAGTTTCACTACTTCACAAACCTGACAAAAGTTTCAGCCCATTCTTGAGTAGTATGGCTTGTCACATGTACGTTGTTATGTCAGTGACGTTTCTCCCTTTCTTCTTGTGACATATCTAAAGCTTGACCTATTACAGATGCAACTTCACCGATATTCCAAGGATTAACCAGAAGTGCTCTGCCTAAAGACTATGCAGCACCTGCAAACTACAATGTAAGTAGGACTATTACAAATCTAGGAAATCTAAAGTAATATATAGTCCAAGGTATATATGTTTGCAACAGGTAATTTGTTTCTCGTAATATTCCCCAACCTACAAACAAATAATTCCTGCATTTTAATTTCTTATAATGTTACAGGAACTCTTCCTTGGATGGCTCCAGAGCTTCTAAATGGGAGCAGTATCAAGGTTTCTGAAAATGTTAGATGATTCCAACACTGTAAGTGTATTTAGTGAGATGCATGTGGTCCAATCTCTGTTACTACCAAATTGGACTCTTCTCCAATTTGTCAACTGCGATTTTAACATGATTTTGTCAACTATGATTTTAGGGTGTAATTATTAGAATTTTATAGACTTAAAGATAATTATTAGAATTTATTGTAGGTTTAATTGTGATTATTAGAATATTTTTAGGTTTAATTGTGATTATTAGAATATTTTTTAGGTCTAATTATGATTATTAGAATTTTTTTTAGGTCTAATTGTGATTATTAGAATTTTTGTGGGTCTAATTGTGATTATTAGAATTTATGTGGGTCTAATTTTGATTATTATAATTTCTATAGGTTTAATGGCAATTTTCATAATTATGTGGGTTTAATTGCAGTTTTCAGAATTCTATGGGTTTAGTTACAATTTTGAAAATTCTGTGGGTTTAATTGCAATTATCAGAATTACGTGGGTTAAACTGTATTTTTTTAAAAAAAATCAGTATTATTTTACTACATTTCCAGGTGTAGTAGTTGTTCTCTACACCTTCAGATGTAAAAAATTAAGCATTATATCACTACATTTCCAGGTGTAGTAATATTTCTCTACACTTTCAGATGTACCGTTTTCAGATACTCTTTGAGGTGTAGTAAACATTTGCTACGCCTTTATGAGTAGTGTTTTTAAATAAAATTTTGGGTGTAGTAATCGTTTACTACACCTTTAAGAGTAGTGTTTTGTAAATACACCTTGAGGTGTAGAAATCATCCGCTACGCCTTTAAGAGTAATGTTTTTTTGCTACACCCCCGCCACTACACTTTTCCGAAGTGTAGGTGAAAAAACTAACTACACTTACTGATGTCATTATTGAGACCCAAAAAATGTAGCAATTAGAGGGATTTGTTGTAATGATATCTATCAATATAATAACTAAATCCATACTTGACCATAAATTTCAAGTAGTACATAAGCATGCATCACTACCATCATGTAAGATATTGTCAAATTTCCTGCACCATATGTTTTCTAAAAATTAATTTTTATACACTGTTAATATACGTAATTAATGTTTGACATAAGAAACTTGACAAAAAGTGTGCAGAAATAATTGGGACGAAGGGAGTATTGAAATTTGGTAAATTATCTCCATTAATTCATCATCATATAAGGCAAATTACCTACATCACTATTTATCTTAAGAGAACCTCTGCAACAACCTCATAATAATCAAGATTTGTGTGTGGATAATTTGCAAGAAGATTACTGATATAATGAATCTACAAATATAGTGTATACTATGTACTAAACATGTGCAATCGAATGGAATACTCCTGGTTCACATAGTTATTTCTTTGTTGCATTTATTAAAAAAATATATCTAGTTGAGTTGATGAAAAAAGAGTTATCAAGGTTATCAAAATATGAAAATGCATTGACTAATATTGCAAAATTTTATCAAATTACTTTATTTATACTGAGATTAGAGTTTCATTTATATATTTTAATATATATTTTCATTTTTAATATAAAATTAACTATCATTTTATTTCTAATATATTTTAAGAGAATGCAAGTTGCTGAATTTTCTTTTTTTGAGGCTGAAAATAGCCATTAAGAAATGGAATGCAAATGTCTTCGGCAATGTTTTGATAACATAAAAAATGTTGAGGACAAGGTAACTCAGCTAGAAGTAGAATTTGATAGATCACATTCTGTCTGGGATAGAGTTCTCCTTAATAAGGCTAGGGCTGAGCTTAACAAAAGGTTAATGGAACATAACACCTTTCTCCACAAAAAAATAGGGTTAGGTGGTTGAAAGATGGAGATGACAACACAGATTTCTTTCATAAGTCACTTAGAGAGAAACATTCCTGATTAGGAATCTTTAAAATTAGAGATGAAAGCCAATATTGGATCACATGACAACCACAAATTGCTGAAGCGACTGTATGCTTCTTTCAATCACTTCTGAGTGATGAAAACTCAGATCCAACTGGATTTTAGGCATCCTTTCTTCTATGTGTAATTGACCCAACAATCTCTGATTCTGATAATGAGAGAATGATGTCCCCAATTACACTGGAAGAAACCAAAAAAACTATTTTCCAACTCAGTTCGGCAGCAGCTCCGGGTCCGGACGAATATCCAGGATCCTTCTATAGAACATACTGGGATGTCATATGCTTAGATGTTTGGAAAGTAATCCTGGAATTTCAGGTTGGATTTCCATCCCAAAGGCTATAGGCAACATGCTTATAGCCTTAGTTACCAAGGTTAAACCCCTTCATTCTTTTCTGAGTTCAGACCCATTAGCCTTTCGTGAAGAATATCAAATAGCGTGTGGCCAATGAGAAGCTGTGTCGGATTCTGGTTGATAAAAAAAATGCAGCACTAAGAACGCATTCTCCCAATTTTTTTCTCAAGGTATCAGAACTTTTAAATTTTATCAACCTATGATCTTGAAATAACTAGATTATATATTTTCTTAAGGTATCAGAACTTTGATATTTAATCAACCTATAATCTTAAACAACTAGTTTTGTCATAGCCTTTGCGATTACAATGATTTCATGTAAGATTCTTACGATCAACTGCGTGAGAGATCATGGTGATGGACTTGAAGCAGGTGGACAGCGAGCAGCATAAGCCATTGAATCAGTTGAAGGTTCACGGGCCCAAACAACGGATTTGTGAGTCTCCTCCTAAATTGTAAGAGCATAACTGCAAGTGAGTGGAAGCAGCAGTTCTTGAGCCATGACATTGGATCGCAGCGTGTTGTAACCATCATCAAACCGGGGAGAAAATGAGAGATGACTCAATCAGTGATGGCAGCCAAGGCACCATTACCAACGCACAGTTGTTGACAAGGTTTACAGGAGCAAATACGAGGAGGTATAAATGAGTTATACTTATCATATAGCTTCTTGAGTTTTCCGTAGTATATGGCAACGGGCTTTCCATTATGACGGCAATTTAAAATATCATTGCACATCTGCAAAATTTTTGGTCCATTTCTAAGGGAAAATCTGCTAGTGAGATCATCCCACAGTTATTTAGCAGTAGTGAAGTAGTTTGCGAATGATCTTATGTATGGATAAATAGTAAAAAGGATCCAACAAACAAGCATAGTATTAGCTCCAAGCCAATTATTATAATCAGGATGGTTATCTGGGGGTTGAGTAATGGTTTTATCAATGAAATCGAGCTTTTTTTTAAGTAACGCACTGCAAATTGCACTTGTCCACTATCTTAGTTTTCTCCACCAATCAATACGACGGGAGAGATCACAAGTCCAGGCCTATCAAATGGATGGAGATAGTACGGCGAGTTAATCGGGCAGTCAGTTGGCGATGATTACGAGCTATCAGCATGTAAGAGCAGTTGACTCAGGAGAGCGGTAATAACATTGGTGGAAGCAAGACCACGAGCTTTCTTTACCTTGGCTTCAGCGGCAAACGAGCAGTCTCTGCGACATCATGGGTGGAGTAGGAATTAAGGGTCGACATCGGTACAGTAGGATCAGAAATCTATAATATCGGTGACAGTAGCTACGGATTTCACACGGAGACAAATGGAGATTTGGAAGCAGCGCATGGCAGTTGACAGTGGTGGTGCGTGTCAGAAAAACATGGTAGCGTGTGAGTAATCGGTTGTACGAACGACAGATCAGCAGCGGCGACAACAGACAGCGATCGGAAGAGAATATCTGAAAAAATCAGGATTTTAAAAATTCTAGAGATTTCATGATTTTAGCCTCTGATACCATGTAGGAAGTAATTTTGTGATTGTATTCATAATTTGTGATACACGCATCAAGTATTGTCGCAATATCAGTCGGGGGAGTTTTGTTGTTGTTAACCAGGCTAGCTAGAATTTCTGATTCTATCCCAACTTGTAACTCCAGTACTCCTTAATCTCTTGCCGCCCGTATTCCTTTAAGACACATTTTTGCTTCCGCTACGAGGGGGGATGCTGTCGGAAAATGAGCCACCTGCATCGTGCCTTGTTCCCGGAGACTGTGAACGACTGTCCACACAGCTGATCCATGTAAGGTGCAATTCCATAATGCCCCATTAATCTTCAGTGTTAATCTAATTTGTTGTTGGTTGTTTACTCCCTCGAATACCCGTTTTGCACTTTCACATTTTAAAAGCAAATGTTCTACATCCTTTGGTCTCTGTTTTGAGTAGCATTGGCATGTTTCTTGTGCATGGATTCCTCTCTTATGTAAATTTTGTGTTGTGGGAATCGTATTTTTCAATGCTCTCCATACAAAGATCTGTTCCTTTCTAGACATCTTAATTTTCAAAATCTATTTCCAGTGCCTATATATCTGAGTGTTGATCATTTCGAGCATTCTTCTCTGCGACTAATATCCTGATTTGATTGTCTATATTCCATCCTTGGTGTTGGCCCAAACTCTTTTATTCTCTGTGTCCATTGGTAGGTAGGTGTATTGTTTGTATCATTTTGACTACATGTGTTGGGAATATTAAATTTAAAAGCTCCAATATCTATTGTCTGTTCTCATCTATTAGTTGTTCCCCTTTCATATTGGTGTGTTCTTGCACTATGCTTTCCCTCTGACCCAACATCTATGGTGTACATTCAGGAATTCAATTGTCCTCAATGCCATCTTTGTTCCCTTTTTTAACCTCCCATATGAGATGTTTCTTTAACAGGTTTCTACCACATAATATAGATCTCCAAGCCCAGCTATCTAATAGCTTCAAACTGCAATCCTGCAATATTTTGCTTTGAATATCTTGACAAAAAAGTGTGTTCTTTTCTATTAGAACACCCCACGCATGCTTGGCTAGCAATGCTGTGTTTATTTGCTTGGCTGATCTTAACCCAAACCCACCCATCTTCGTAGGCAAACACATCTGTTTTCAGGATATCCAATGCACATATGTGTTTTCTGAGTCTCATTTCCAGATGAATCTTGTCTGTTGTGAGTTATTGTGGTTTAAGTCATTACTTCGTGACTTAGGTGTTGTGCACTCTACTCCTATGTAACTATTCTATGATAGTCAATCTTCCCTTCATATTGCTGCAAGTCCGGTGTTCCATGAAAGTACGACGCATATAGAGGTTGATTATCATTTCGCACGACTAACCAACCTGCGAATTTGTTCACCAAAGCTCTCGGACGAACTCAGTTTCATTCATTACTTGGAAAGTTGGACATTTCTGATCCACATGGTTCAACTTGAAGAAGAGTATTTAGGAATAGCAAATATAATGCGTATATTACTTGTAATTGTAATTAGATTTAGATTCCTTTTCCTTTCTGTATTGTACCTCTGTATAATGTACCCTAGAGCATGAATACAAACAAACATTATTACCCTTATTTTCTGCAACCTTCCATTCCATAAAATTGGCTTGAAATGTTGTATAACTCTTGTGTGGTATGTGGCCCTGTGTTCGTATTGACGCCGGGTACAGTTCTTTTGAGAGATAAAAAATGATATTCGTTCCTCTCTCTTGATTGTGCTCATGCAGTTTACTTTCCAGAAACTTTAATAGTGCCACATTATTCTGTATTGGACACCTACACGTTGGGTGTCTGATACGGCCACATTTCCGACAAAACTTGTACACCCTTTCATATTTGCATTCCGCCTAGGTGGCCATTTGGCATATTGACCAAGAATCTGGGAACCAAAGGATGTCCGATATGAACCAACACTCTTGCTTTCATGTATATGAGATTACGCGCCAGAAACTGATGCACCACCACCTCCTCTACTTCTCCAACATGGTTTGCCAAGCTCTGAGCTATCTCTGGTGCGAAGCACACCGAAGCTATTCCATGAATGTGCACAGTGAGCATTATTCGCAGTACAACCACTCTGTTTAGTGGTACCAATGGATCCCACCTCCTGACTGCGAAAAAGCCTCCCGCTATAGCATATGGAGTGTTATAGAAGACCGCCATTTTGGTCGCACTGTTTGCTAGCTTTATGACATAAAAATTCCTATGCCTATGGTGTACCGGGCCTCAAATCCCCAATGTTGTTGCAAATTGATAAGGAAATAAGAAATACTTTCCCTTGTAAGGAAAAGTTATAGATGGTAGTTAGATTATATAATTAGTTTCTTTATAAAATTAGTCCTTATAGACTTAAAATCCTATTCCATTAGAATTTAGTTTATTATAACACTATATATTGTAACTCTCATAATTGATGAGTTGTGTCATTGATGTGATATCAGTGCACCATTAATAAAATACTTTATATTTTATCAGAGCCTAAAAAATTCTGAGACCCATACTCTAAATAAACCTACTGCCGTCTTCCGCCAAAGCCGCTGTCATCAAGCCGCGCGTTACACTACACGCGCCGTCACCGTCGTCGACTATCCTGCCGATTGCTATTTTTTTGATCTCCGCTGCCACCTCTACGGTAGCCGCAATCCGTACTACTCTGATCTGCCGGCGAGTGACGTTCACACGCCACTGCCACTACTTTACGTGCCAATGTGCCTCTACCTACCTGATTTACTGATTTCGCAGCCAACGGTCGCCGCAGCTTCTTCTCCACCTGCCGTGAACATTTGCTGTCCATACCTATCCGGAGTCACCGTGCGTGTTTTTCACGCGCCGC
>JAULKJ010317316.1:0-10643 GCA_032355405.1 Rubia balearica | reverse complement strand
ATATAAATTAAAATAAATCGTTGTTCCTCATCTCCCCCTAATGGGAAGATGGGGAAAAGATTGAAGAAGAAGACGGCGGCTTGCTGCAAGGGTTTTGGAGGAGAGGTCACCTATTGATCTATCTCAATTTGGATTATATTATAGTCAATTAGTTTGTGTTAAGACGGATTAGGTACCAAATTAAAGTTTAGAATTAAATCGTTTTCATTCTCGAGGTTTAACATTCTATATTCATATATTTTAGACTTATGCTGTATAATGAGGTTCAAATTTATTACTGAAAGTTCAACTAAAAGTTCTGAAAATAAAAATTACACGGTAATTGTATAATACTCAATCAGTGCCAATACTACAGCTCTGGATGCCTAAAGCAAACAAACAAAAATTAAAAAGATCTTTTACATATGAAGGCAATAATATTAATAGTTGTAGAACCATAAAATATGCATACATAAATAATGAGCCTTGGAGATATAAAAAAAAAATAGTTGTAGAACCTTAAAATACGGACCCTACTTTGTAAAAAAAATTATTAAGTGCATGCATAGCCATTAATGACTCTGTTATATGAAGTAATCTGATTTCGAGTTCAGAACCATCGCTCTTCATATATTTTAAAATTGAAACTAGTTTTCGACAAGATGGTGTATCGTTGGACGATTTCTGGATGCCACTGCAATGGCACCTGGAGTACAACCTTCGTGTGATGGCATGTAATTAACGACTAGTGAGACTTGATTTTGATGTTTTCATAGGACAAATAACACCCCTTTTTACATTGTTTTATCGGTGGTTAGTTGGACCATTATGTGTTTTACATGATATGGGGTTAGAATCACCAAGTGTGGTTATTTGCCCTAACTTGCCCATTTTGTGAGCATTTCTGTCTAACGTACTAACTATATGAGTTGGTCAAATTTTACTTATTTTGTTATCTTATTTGGAGACCATTATCGGACAAGGTCATTCGCAAGAACGGTAGTAAATAAAAGTTCAATTGATAGGTTGATAGAAGATTGAAGGTTATTTGACAAAGTAGTAGGAATATGGTTTGATCGGAAGAAAGGAAGAGGAGAAAAAAACCAACTTTTGAACCCAAGTACAGAAGATGCTCACACGACACAGACGGTGCAGCTCAGAATTTGACAAGATCTTGAAATGCAGTCCCAGGGAAGAAACCATGTAATTTCACACGATCTGTGCTACTCAATAATCAGGAAGTTTAGAATCAATGTCCCAGGAAACGGAGCGTGTAAAACATGGTCCATGTGCTAAGAAGTATTCATGAAGATCCAAGACCAAGGCTCGGGAAACGATAGTGTAAATCTACATGATTTGTGCCAGAAATATGGGCATGTACCGGTCGACACGGTCCGCACCGGTCATGTAGACTAGGGTTTGATTGTAGCTTTTTTCCTTCTCTGTCCTCCTATCAAGAAAAGCAACCCTCATTCATACATTTCACTTATCTCTTTATTCATTTTATCTATTTCAAACCCAAATTTGCTATGGATCTGATTAGTTTAGAGTAGTTTAATTATTTGGGAGCATTTGCAAACATGTTTAATTAACGATTTGTGAGATTCTTAGATTCATTTATCTTATGCCTTTTAGGGGTGACAAAATAGACCTGTAACCCACGGGTCAAGCAAATTGTCTATTTTTAAACCCGGTTCGGTATGGTTAAAAAGACTAATGGGTAAAATGTGTAGCTAAAGAATATGGGTCGGGCAGGTTTGGTTTGTGGGTAGACCATGGGTTTACCCATATGGGTTGAAATTCACAAAATTTTTAATATGAGTTGGTATATAAACTCTTATAGGTCAATACATAGGTTGAAACTCATGGTTTTACTCATATGGGTTGGTATATAAACCCATACGAGTCAATACATGGGTTAAAACTCACGGATTTTACCTATATAGGTAGGTATACAAACCCATATGGATTCATGTATGGGTTTAAACCCACAGGTTTACCCATTTTCAACCCATGAGTTAAATGATGTTTGACCCACAGGTTGAGCGGATTTAACCCAACCCATTTTGACCCGATCCATTTTTTGACCCATCATAAATGGGTCCAAATGAGTCCTACCCAAAATTTTTAACTACCCATATTCCCAACCCTTATTCGACCCGTCCATCCATTTTCCAACTCTATACCTTTATTATCACTATAACTTGTGTTTAATGATTATGATTATGCATGATTAATGTTAGGACTTAAGAATATTGAGATTATTGCATGATTTAGCGCTAGGCTTGGGAATGATCCCGAGAGTATTTTTCTTTTTATCGAATTTGGTCAAAGTTCAATGTGAAGGTCGAGTTTATGAGTGACAACTATGCATGATTTTTGGTTCTTTGATTATATTAGGCTAGAAAACTTAATTGGGTTAGTCTATGTATGATATATGAGTTACTCAGTGAGTGGTTCGGTAATCTTATTGATCTTGTTAGGGTCCTAGAGGAATTCTAAAAGTCATATCCCAATGTTTGTGGAAAACTGGGTTGGATAAACTCTTAATGGGTAATTAATGAGGCACTAATGCTCTAAGTGCGAAAAATGGGCTTAGAGTTAGTGTTCACTGTGGAGGTCACGGGTAGGGATGATCATGATGCTAGAACCCGACCCACACCCATAGGGTTTAGACCCGTTGGGTCGGGTATGGGTCCAAAAAATTTAGACCCGTCGGGTCTGGGTCTAAAATATTAAGACTCATACCCAACCCGTAGACCCATATTACCTTAAATATACATATTATTTATCCTAATTTCTAAATTACTTTCATATTATCTTTGTATTTTTATTTGTAATTAAACAAATACTCCATGTTTATTGTGTAGTATTTTTTCTTGAAATTTGAATTTATATCTAATTGAACTTGAAATATATGTATTTAAGCAAATACATATTTAATTTGGTGGAGAATATTTTTTAAAAATTTAGACCCGTTTTGGACCCAAGATCCATTTAGACCCATCGGGTATGGGTATGGGTCTAACATTTTTAGACCCTAAGAGTCCGGATCGGGTTTAGGTCTAACAAAAAAATTTAGGGGTATGGGTCTTATCATCCCCAGTCATGGGGAATCATGCTACTCTCGTGTTCAATTACCTTTCTGTTGGGAGTGGGTTTATTAACTACGAGAGTTAGGGTTAGAGGTGGTAAGTGATAATGGGGCTCTAGCTATTGGTGCTTTTGGCAGGGCTTAGGGTGTGTTTGACATGGTTTATAAGTGCTTTTCTTTTAATCTAAGAACCTCTTTGGTATTTGGTAAACTGCTAAAAATATGCTTATTTAAGAAGCAGAAGCTATTTTTGGGGGAAAAACATAAGCTGGTTTCTCCCTACTTTTAAAATAAGCCATAATAAGCTAGAATTGCTTATAAGCACAGCTATGTCAAACACACCCTAAGTGTTTTGCTTATAAGCTAAGTACCTTTTTATGTTTGAACTGCTAAGAAAAGCATTTAGTTAAGAAGCACAAGCAATTTTTGGGATAAAAGCAGAAGTTAATCTCCCACCGCTTCCAAAATAAGCCAAAATAAGTCAGTTTTACTTATAAGAATAGCTCTATCAAACAAATCCTATATCAAGAGGAGGTGAGAGTTTGATGAGGGGCGGAATAAGGATATTAGTCACTGTGGGAGTTCTCGGTAAGTCAAACTCTCAACATCGTGTGATAAAGCATATGATAGTAAATATGTGTTTATGTGAATATGAATCGATTATTTGATTATGTGAATACGCGCTCCTTAGTATCGTATTAACATCATTATATATATTTGCATGCTAGTAGTTGATTGAGAATTACTCACACGACTCCCTACCCCTTTGATGATGGACACATACACACTTGCTGATGCTCGTGTGTGCGACTACGTAAAACCATCTCTTAAAACCCTTTGTCTAAGAGGGCGACACCCAACTTACCACTAGCTACTATTCTTGGTAGTTAGGTGTAATTGGTGAGCAAACATACAAATCTTACCTTTGACTTGCATGTGCCCAATTTTCAGCGACGATGCAGTGCACGTCAATAACGATTATTAACGTCAATAACAAGAAACACAAAAATTGCTTTTAACCGCCGTTCGAGTTGATATGATTTGAATTTGAAACAAATATCAGAAAGGGATCACAATATCCAAAGTTGAAAGACCTGCGTGAAAATTTGAAACATTGGTTTCCATTCACATTCATAGCAATTCGTGCAGCCCATGGGTATAGTTTCCAATAAGTGTGATTCATATTCCTAGGTGAAATATGAAACAAAACCCTTTGAACGATGATTACCATTCATTATATATTTCATATAAATGAAAAAATTCATACAACTTTGTTTAAAAAAATCATCCAACTCCATTCATTCAGCTATGTTCACCCATATAACTTCACAAAAACTAACACCAATAAAGGCAGTATGGAGACACCGCTTAACAATGTTCCTAAAGAGGCATTGTTGATATTCTAGGGCAATTTGTGCCAAGTTCATTCACAGACCTCCGTAGCGCAAAAAAAATGGTATGTTTCCGTTTATGCTATGCACAACTTTTTCCCCTTCTCGCACAAAATGAAGTTTGACTGTCCTTGATTTATGAGATTTCTGTATACATTAACGATCTTTCAAATGGAGATTTCATTCATCAACAAGTTTCATTAGAAGAATTTGCAGTTATTCAATGGCATGATGAGAACAATTAAGTTTCAAACTTTCTCAATTGATGCTTACAATGTAAAAATGCAGAAGCATTGTACTGAAAAGGAGTGGCAAGTATATTAACCAAATAATTTGATAGTGTGGGAATATATTTTGGTAACTAATATGTTATTCTTATGTTTAAATCCCTTTTAGGCTGATTATATTGGAGGGGGTAATCCAATAAATGACTTTGAATGCATAGAAGAAGTTGGAAAATTAGGACACGTATGGGTTCCTTACACGTTGGCGATAGTTTCACTCTTCATAGAGGGTGAACAGAAGCATAAAGGAGTGGAATCACTTATGTATATGAAGAATTCGAGATTGAATCCAATAAAGTTTAATGATTTTCGTTAATGGTTGGTTAACATCTTGAGGAAGATTTGGGTTTGAAATCCAATGATCATAAATCATCATCGAGAAACTTTTGTACTGCAAATCACATAAGAAGAAGCAGTTAGGATAATGAATAGGGAAAACATGACGGTGTCGGCTGATCTTGTGATGTAAAAATCTCCCATATCTGTGATGTTATGTCTCTATTAACTAGTAGTTATATGTTCAAACAATGTAATAGTGTACGAGTTTTGAAAAACAAATCTACTATTTTTGGAATTTTTATTATATATTTTTTATCTAATTGAATTTGGATGAAAAAGATAATATTCTTCAATGCAATATAACTTTTTGGCTAGGTTTCCGTAATTGGAAGTTATGAATTATAATCGATATGGTCTTGTTCGATGATCTTCCGAAATCGGAAGTCTATCCGGATCCCTTTTCTATATGAGTTAATAATTCCATCCCCTACAGTGTTAAACCCAAAATTATGGATGACATCGGAAGCTATGGAACATACAACATATAAGTTCATGTCCGATGGGTTTACCAAATACAGAACTAGGTGCGGTTTATTTTTCAAAAATTAGTTCACAAATAAATCCTTCACAAAAAGGAACACGAGTTGATGGATGATTTTGGAAGCTCACTTTTACTAGGCAAGAATTGTTGGTGATATCTTATAAGGGTCGTCGGTGACGTCAGGATGCAAAAATCTATGTGTGGTCCCGGGGCACCCTAGAACATCATTTATTGTAAATTTACTAACAGGGGCCACTAATCCATTAACCCAGGTAACAGTATGTCTCGAGTTGCTCCCCCAAATTAGTATAGACTTAAACTACTTCATTGTGGTGGGTTGGACAATACATTGTTATTATATTGTGTAAATAGGAAAGATGAAAATGGTCTAATATGTAATCACAATATAAATTAGAGACAGAGTTAGGCTTCACCACCTTCGTAGCCTTGCATTTATGGTCTATCCATTCTACATAGCACTTTTCTGCCTCCTCGTTGAAGAACTTGCGGCTTGCGATGGCCTCCAGCAAAGTTTTGCTCTTGTTTTCAATCTGCATATGTGACACCTTTCTTATTTCTCCAACCCTGGTTCCAATAGAGGATTAGGAAGTTCAGCAGAAGGAGTCTTGGATGTCGAAACCCCCTTTGATTTCGATGCACCGTGGGAAGAACCATCGGTAGAGAGTTGCAATTTTTGAATATTTAACTTGGTTTATATGAACTACAATGAGTGTTGGAAGGGGAATTACATAGATTTTTGGGATTTTGAATGAGTTAGGGAAGAATACCATGGTTTAGAGGACTTGTCCCGATATCGCAAGTTGTGTCGCTTATCATGAAGTACCTTTCGAGAAAATTTCTAATATAGGATCAACGATCGAGTTCTAAATTTTCATTTATTATACATTATTTTTTTAACAATGGTTGTTCCGGAAAGCCTTTTCTATTTCGGAATATGAGCTATCAAAACCGTTAGCAGTTATCGGCCTTAGTTCTGAAATCAGATTTTTCTTTGAGTGTAGAAATTGTTTAACAAAACCATAGATACATGGTATATAACCACATTGAAACCTCCTAAATTTAATTTCTAGTAAATTTATTCCCCTCGAGTCGTCCACAAAAACCTAATCCCTACACTCCATCTAAATAGTTGTTCTTCCCCAAAACTATTTTTCTTCCCAACATCAAACCACCAATTTCATCACACGGATTCATTTTCAAGGGAGGAAACTCAAAATCACTTCAAATGTATCTAGTCATCTCTTTAGTTCTCTAATCTTAAGAAAATATTCATTCGGGTATGTATTTTATGGACACTATGAAATATGAAGTGAATGGATCAGCCTATGTTAGAGTTTCATATGCGTTAATATATTTTATTGTAAGATTTTATTATTTTTGTTTATGTGAAAATTTGGTATTTGCAGGGAACTCTAGTCCCTCAATCTTTCTTTGGTCTATTAGTCAAATGTGAAATGTATTTGCTCAGATTTGTGTAGGTGAATTCAAGTCATGCAAGGTAGCAATTGAAAATACCAACGATGGTAGACACGATAAATTCAATAAAATTTTTGTATTCGGAACCATGGCATTATGAGAATACACTAAGAATGGAATGCAAGGTAGGTTTTTGGTATATATGACTACCCGATTTTCCCTATCCGGTTAAAACCATAAGGACAAACAATATACATAACTTGCCCATTCCAACCTTGCTAATAAGGCTGGAAATTTGTAGTGGCCATTTTATCAAATTAAGGCAGTTTGCTTAGCCCATGAAGAATCAAGAGCAGCAAGGCCACTAACTAGCAAACCACAGCTATGGCGGAGGACACTACCAGCCATGACACCCCACATCCAGACCATGATCCAAAAATGGGAGCATGATCACACCATGGAAGAGACATAAATAAATATATGAAACTCCTGTAAGAGATAAGTAGTAACTACCAAGCTGGAAAAATACATTATAATACTATATTGACTCCAGCGTTAGAATTTCTTCCCCGAGACCTATCTGTAGACATTTACAGGCACACATAGAGGCATCAACCTGCCTTGAGCTTATTCAAAGCACTATCAATGTTAGAAAGGAGTCAACCACATCAGTTTTCATTTGGATCATATTATTATGTTACTGATTTCATTTTGCGGTCTAGTGATGTTGACGTGGAATTATAACTCTATGAATCGGCATGATTTTGGTTATACGTTAGAAATTATCCCATCGGTATCTTATAAGATATATGATGCCGGCCCAGACAATTCCTCCCAAATTGTTCTCGAATTCAAGGAAGTTGTTAAAATTTCATGCAATAACTTGAGGGATTACTTTATCGCTATACCCATTATAATCTACTTCAATATCATTTTCTTTGTTCATTTTTGATACAGTACTACATGTTATGTTTTAAAGTTTCAATTCAATATTAGGAGTTCCATTTCAATAGATATTGTGTTTCACCTTGTTAGGTTATACTGAACGAAAGTGTTATGGAAATGATTTTTGGTTTGGAGACGAACATGTTTTGTGCTTATAAGCGTCCGCTGCTTTTAATTCGTATTGGGAAAATGAATACAAGTTCCTAGATATGATCCAATCTCTAAACATACCTCGTGTCTAAATTTAACATGAGAGTTTTAAAATGAACTTGAAATAATTTCCAACATTGAAACTTACATATGCCTGAACCACACCAAATAAATTGGTTACCCTCCCGATCTTAAATCCCCTCCTGTCGAATTGATTTCCGACATCGGATCCAGTGATATAACAGTTTCAGTGACATACCAATTTTTGAAACTTGATCCAATATCAAGACTAAAAACAAAGGAACTTCCGGCACTGTAGCATAGGATGAAAATTAAAATAAGTACCACAACGCATCACAGCACAACAGTTCCAACTGTAATACAACAATTTAGTAATCGTAGTGCATTATGGAGAGGCGATCAACAACTACCGCTGAATGATCGATTTAACCATCGTTGATGTCTCCTTCCTACACTAGTGATTTGGTCCATGAAATAAATAGGGGAATCCCTTCAATATAAGATGGTCCTGGAACCCGTAAACACTTACATTTAGAAAATTATGGTATCGTACTTTGTTTTTAAATCAAATAGAACATGTAAAGTCAATTTTAAATAATATAGGATTCTATTTACTAATATATTGGTGATTATGTGATATTTATACTATACTTTGTTTGTCTTGAGTGTTTTTTATTGTTTTCAATGCATTTATCTAATTATTAATTGATCTTTTAGTTTCTGATCCAATCAAAATATCATTCATCTCGAGTCATGACAGACAGAGTTGGCTGCTCTTCATTGCCTTCTTCTTCTTGTCTAAGTGGTAACCACATTTTCTTCACGTCTTCAAGTTTTCATGGTCTTCATTGTCTTCAAAGGTAGTCTTCATGGTCTTCAGATCTTTGAACTATTTCCTTGTCTCACAAAATTCCCTAGAAAAGTGATAAGAGCGCAAAAGTCACTCATAACCCTCCTAAGAGAATTTCAAGAAAAAACGGAGTATCTAAAGCACAAAAGAATACAAGAATGAGTAAAAAAGATCCTAAAATAACCATATGATATGGACACATCACAGTGCCACTGATGTGTTACATATTTCTACAACTATAGCAACAACTCCTGGTGGCATAATCCTTTGATTGTTGTTCCTACAAGAGAGTCATGAATTAGATCTGGGATTATGCTCTGATGCTGAAGTAAATATTTTCACAATATTTTGAGTTCATACTCATGTTGTTACTTACCTTTGACTCTTTCATATTTTCTCTACTTATAAGGTCTGTTATCCTATATTCATGGTAGTTCGTGCCCACGTAGGGCATATTCGCGAGTGCCGCCTTAGCGGTTGTAATGTGCCATGATCTCTGGGTCATGACTATCAAGATAAGTGTGTTATAAAGGCTGTTTGTTCAATTAGTACTGCAAAGTCACGCCCTTGGTTTGCTGCTCTACGCACCTCGCTCGTTCATTCGGCCAACATACTTACCTTACCTTTCCTATACTAAATATAATAATATTTACTAATAAATTATAACTAAAGGTTTCAACGAAATAAAATCTAATAATTTCCCAATTTCAAGAACTATTTATTTTTTTATCTCAAAACAATTTGATTTGAACACAACACAAATTTGAAAAGAATGGATCCGTGATTTTGAAATCCAAAAATTAATTAATAAAAAATGACATGACTAAAAAATATATTCAATTGATCGATTCTAAATCTAAACTCAGCTCAAATAAGAAAATTTTGATCTGATAAGGCAGTTGTCCAACCCGAACAACCATTAGTGAATGATATGTGGTAACCTGTTTAATTATCCAAATTGATACTCTAATTATTAATTTCTTAATTATGTATAAGTAAAATTCAAAAATTAATTATATTTAATTATATGAGAAAAGTAAATTTTTAAATCTATGTTTTGGTTAAAAGTGTCGATATAACCTTGTAAAATTTGAAAGTGCAAATCTAACCCTGAGTTTTGGTCAGAAGTGCCAATCTAACCATGACAACCAAATTGTGGCTGAAATTATTTAAAATGACCATTATGCCCCTTTGAAAAAAATTAAAATGGAAAAGACAATATTACCCTTCACAAAAGGTGCTTAAACCCTTCCGCCTGTCACCGCCACAGGTCAACCCAGGTAAATGCTGATCAGCCACGATCAACGTCGGACCGCCGCCGACCAATGGTGGCCAGGTTAGATAAGTACTTTTATTAATAAAACATGTTAGATCAGCATTATAGTAAAAATATAGGGTTAATTCAGCACTTATGTAAAAATAATAGGGTTAGATTAACAATATCATTAAAAAACTATTTGAGGAAAGCTCACTCCTTGTAAATATGCCTTCATTACAAATTCATAACCAAATACATCTAACCGGCGCTGCAACAAACATGTCTTCTGTTGTGCGGAATACCCGAGAAAAAACAAGCAAAAAAAAGTGAAAGACAAAACACCAAGAATTTACGTGGTTCACCAATTGGCTACATCCACGGCCGACCAAGATCGGATTCCACTAGAGAGAAAGG